>RSEH01000106.1:0-149779 GCA_006503475.1 Stentor roeselii
TGATACACAACTTTATATAAATTAGCTACTTTTCTTTTGCTGATAAAATCCAACATATTCCAAAAGATTATAATTAAGAAAGCTATTCAAATACAAAAATCGCTTAATACCGTTTCTGATTTACCATTCTACCTAGGACTACCCCATACACCTTTTCCTTCAATTGTTTGTTTAGGTTATCTATATTATTTTATATAATTTGTACTTAGAAAATCAGAATTTTTGAATTTAATGATTGGCTTAACTAATTTTATCAACCCAACTTTTATATTCACTTTTGATACAGTCTACTTTCTCAAGTAGCTTAGATCTAAGAGGCCTAACCAATTTCTTATTATATAACATATAATCATTTTAATTCGATTGGCCACTTATTGTTAAGTCAATACTTGCTAAACTAAAATTTTCTCCAAACAACTTCAAACTGTGTAAATTTCATAGAGTGCAAGAACTAAAATGACAAAGAGTATCAGGAAAACTATTTAGTATCTTTACTTTGCAACTCTAAACTTGGATTAAGAAGCTTATCTTATAATTAAGATTTATATATAAATCAACTTAGTTCTATTTCCTTATTGAATTTAGAGATTATTGAAAGATGATTAAATGTTCATGCCTTTTGATGTTTATTACAATGTATGATATAAAAAGATTGCATTTGGATCCAATGTTTGGCATTCGTATCCTTTTTAGAATTAGTGTTTTTTTATTAATAATTCAAATTAGTGATTGAAATAAATTACTTTTAGGAAGAGGGTGATTTGATTATTGCTACAGTATTTTTAAGATTATTTAGCAGGGAATTTCTTGATTGGGTTTATTATAATTCTGAAAAAAATGTATTGATTGGGATTAATTATAAGAACTTTATATTAAACTATCACTCGAAAAGATGCAGAGCTCTGACGATTATATATCTAAAAATCTATCATAAACTCTTGAGTAAAAAATACATATCAAACATGATGATTACTATTAATAAAAATAACATAAATCACTATAAAATTATTATAAACAACACCATATATATAACTAAAAAGTTTATCGCTTTAAGATTTTTAAATAATGAAATTTTTTATTGACACCAAAAAGTCTACCTTTGAGTTATCTGAACTAAAACTATTTAAGCAGATCCTTATAAACTTGACTTACAAATATTCTCTATCTATTATAAATCTCCATCAAGTTAAACTAAAAATCCTAAAAATTTTATTTAAACCTCATCAAAACAAAGTGTCTCATCATTCGTGAAAGAACTCAAACCCATATTCCATAAATTTTCAACCATCCAGCTTTCTTCCCTTTCAGCAGACTTCGAAATAAACCCTTTATCACCAAGCCCTCTCATCAAATCAAAAATCCCATGGTAAATACCTCTTTAACCTTTTCAATTCATTCTAAAATCCAAGAAAATCCCTAAAATCTCCATTCAATACCCCTAATCATCTAATTTAGCTAAAAGACTCGAAGCCCAGAGTTCAAGATCCGAAGAGTTCTTAAATTTCGAAGAAAGTTTCAAAGCAGCATCAATATGAGCCTTTGCCAAATCCACAGTTTTCGACAAGCTATTTTCAGGAAACTCATCTGAGAAGAAGCTAGGAAAAGACAAAGGACTTTGACAACATTTCGCCTTGCTTTCTTTAACATCCTTAACCAGCTTATGCGCCAGAGCCAAATGAGCTCCATAATCAAAAGCATCATCTTCATTTGAATTCGAAATCAACGCGATTCCTTGACAGCCCATAGCAAGAGTAGAGACATCTCTAAGATAAGCCTTTCTCAAAAAAGTCGACTGCTGGCCGTTTTCTAAGATGTCGGAATAATGGCCACTGGAGAAGTTCAGAATTATTTGATTCAGAAGCTGAACCAGTCGAATGTTGTTCAATTCGCATAACATGATCGAAGCGTTTAACATCATGAAGTTACCTCCTAAGAGTTTTCCTAAATCACAGAAAATCTTTCCTTCAGTCTTGTCTTGCTTTTGTCTCAGATTTGAATGCAAAACTGAACCAAAGTAAGTCATTTCTATCACTTTTGAAAAGATTTCATGATCTTTTAGAAGAGATCCATTGGCTTTTGCGAGAAGAAGCATTGTTTTCGCGTGGAAATGCTGCTCGTGGTTGTATTCGAAGTTCTTGTTTATTGTTTCTAGAGTCTTTGCATCGATTTTTAGCTAAATAGGGGTCACTGAATTGAAAATCTCTTCTTCTATGTCGGAAACATAAGGCTGTAGGAAATTGTTTAGTTTTTCAAGGCCTTGATTTAAAGAATCTGATGAAACTTTTGGTGGATTCACAGAGCCCAGTTCTGTTAGCCTGAAAAACGGGTGGCTTGATAGGTCGACTTTACTGTTCAAAAGGCATTTTCGGGAGAACTCATTTGAAACACTAAATAACCTGTAAAGCATTTTTTATAGGTCATTATTTAATAATCTTAGATGGAATATATAGAAGACAAGGGAAAAAGGAATTCTGGAAGAAAGTGATTCTTATTAGAATCTTTACTTTTAAAAAATGATAGACTTGGATAAGTGTGACCTGATTTTTAAACTTTTTAGATTAAGATTCAGAGAAGTCAATTCAAGGTATCTTGTAAAAGGTTCAGTTATATCACTTAAGGAAAATGAACTGATCATAGTGGTCCGACCTGGTGAAGAGGTATTTTCATCGAGAAATCGCAGAAAATTGAGAAAATCAGAGGTTTGAAAAAATATTAAAGACCAGATTAATGAAATTTTTTCAATACTGATAGTCTTGCGACCAAAGAAACTTGATAAGTCAGTAATTGAAATACGATCAAGTTTTTAATCCTCATCTAAGCCCAGGAAACGAATACTCTTGACTTAATTGGCCTTATTAAATGAAGATATCTCTATCACCAAATACGAACTCGACCCACTGGAACGCTGAGGTAAGTGCTCATCAGTCCTTTGAAAAATATTGTTTCAAGTAATATTTGATCAGAACCTTTGGTTCAATTTTCATTTCACCTTGATTCAGGAATACAAGACCATCAAATCGCCGTGCTCAGCAACTTGCCTGCTAAAAACTTTGACATATTTTTTTACATGAACTAGATTTGTTTGCTCACGATGAGGATAGCAATTGATTTGAGGTTCTTTTTCTAGTTTTCATGATTTTGTTTTAGTGATTTTAATACTCAGGTGTTTTTATACAATTTTTCTGCAAAATTCATTCGAAAAATTGCAGATTTATTGATATTTAGTGTTTTTATAGAGAGTGAAAAGTTTTAGAAACTTTTTATGGATTTTTTTACTTATTTTCGTTTGGCCTGGATAAAAGGTGAGCGTAGGGATTATTTGGAATAAAAGAAATCGGTGGATTTATGAATTTTAAGTTTATATTGAAATATCCGAATTATCACAATTTTTTCTTTAGTTTAATGCAGAGTGTTTATTATAAAATATTTTAGTTTCTATTTATAATATACTTGATAAGAAGGTGTTAATCTGATTGTCTATACATGTCTATTTTGATTAGGTATATTTATAAAAATTTTAAAGATTTCTCAATTTAGACTATATAATTTTCCGAAAAATAGCTTATTACGTTTTTGCATCGTTTAGGTTAGCGAAATGATCAGCTATTCCTTGTTTTCCATCTAATTATCAAGACTTTGACAATAAAATTAGTAAATGGGCAAAATTAGATGCTTTAAATTATTGAATTGAATGAAAACATTAATAAAGTGTTCTAAACTTTCGACGTTTTGAAACAAGTCATCTTCCAGATTCAAGTAAGAGAAAATTTGGAAGTGATTTAATAAATTTTTGTATAAATCATGTTAAAAGCTGTGCTTTAGATTGAAATCAAAGTATTAGTCCAAGTCACTCAAAACCTTTTCCTCAAATTTTAAAGAAAGTCCCTATATTCGAAGATTGAAACATGTTTGATCTCTAATAAATTTCCGCAACTATCTAGAAAATATCTAGAAGGGTATCCACTGCTTTACTTCATGTTCTTCGCGAAATTTTGCATTTATGAACTAAAAATTTAGATTTTAATTAGTGAACAGTAGAAGATGATAGGAATTGCTATTAAAAGGGCATTATGACTATCTTTTAAATAATTGATCTTCCTGAGATCTAATCTTAAAATTTGTAAAATTATTTGTTGTTGAATTTGAGTTCATTTGGATAGATTGAATATAAATGGGTGTCTGCTCGATCAGTAAAACATATAAAATAACCTCAATAACAGTAGCACCAGACCCTCTTCTAGCCTGCAGGTCAAACCTGATAAATCGTTTGATATTTATCAACAAGCTTAAAGTGAAATGCAATCAAGCAATAGAAACCTGTTTACTGGCAGAGGACGAAAAAAAAGCAATGCTTCTAAAAGCCAAGCATCTAGAATTAAAAAAGCTAGAGAAGCTAGTCCAGCAGCAGATCACGATATTAGACAATTCACAAGAAGAGCTAAGAAATCAAGAAAAAAGACAAAAATTAGCAGATCGAATTACTGAAGAGCTTGAAAATATCTACCAAAGGTTCGACGTGGAGGACGACGTAAGTGAAATAATGGAAAAAATCTCTGAAGGTCTTTCAGCTTCAGTCCTGGAAAAGAAACTCGAAGGAAATAATCAAGAAACCAGGGCCCTACTGCAACAAATGGTCCAGGACCAAGCAAAGAAAATAAAAAATTTGAATAAAGGAAGTAGCTCTTTGAGAAGACGTTATGTTAAAGCTAGTTAGTTAATGTTCGATTAGCCTAAGACTGCATTTTAACCATGCGATGAATGAAATTGACTGGAGAATTAGAAGGTCTGTAAGAAAACCAGAGATTAGAGGGATGTGCCATTTTTCATTTGATATCGAGAAAAAAGTTAAGAGCAGCGATACGATTGTTATCAGGACAAGCAATGCAACCCCTGAGGCTCTAAGGTAGAAGGACGACCTACTAAGCAGAACCATTAGACAAAAGGTGCTAGGCCAGACCAAAACAGCTGAAATCAGTCCTTCAAGTATCAAATCATCTTCAGAAGCCATCTCTAAAACCGACTGCCATGCAACCATCTGCAAAACAGCAGAGAAGTAAATCGAAATACGTTGATATTTAGACCAAACAAGACTATTCGACACAAACAATCCAAGCAGAAGATGATACTCGATTCTGGACAAACTTTCAGAATTTTCCAACTGGTCCAAAGTATCTTTTTCATCATAAGACTCCGACTTTCTCTCAGTTTTTCTTTCCTTGATCAAGTCAACTTCTTCTAGATTCTTCTGATTGAACACCCAGAAAAAAATACTTAACATGATCCAAAGTAATGAAACACTACAAGAAAAATAAAAAGCTGCTCTTTGATGAAATCCTTCAAATTGATAAGTGAAATATTCACCAGTTTCTTGAAGCTGAAGACAAATTCTTTCACCTGAGCTGCAAGTTTTTGCAGTGCAAAAAATTTCGCTTTGATTTTGAGACTTTCCTTCACATTTCACTTTATGATTGTAATTGTTGGGGATCTTCAACACTGCTGAGTAGTTCATTATCAAATCAATCTTCTCCGTTTCAATCATTTCATAGTCCTCAAAGTACTTGTTACTGAAAATCTCGAATTGGAAGACTGGGAAGTCCAACTTGATTAGAATTAATTTTATCTCAATTATCAGGCTTCGATTGAAGTTAAGTTCTGGGAATTTCAAGTTGATGTCACCGAAAAGAAGATTCCTTCTCGCGAAGAAACGCTCGAAGTTGATAGTTTTGTAGATAATCAGTCTTTTACTGTGCAATTCAATCACTTCACCGATGTTTTGGTAGATGTTTAGAAGAGTTTTCAGAAGGGTGAAAACTTTTGACTGGTGATCGTTGTCAGGGTAAAGTTTTATTACTTGGTCAGCGAATTCATTGATTTTTATGCTGATCTTGTCATTCACTTCAGGCAGGTCAGTCAATAAATAACTGAGCAGGTTGAAATACTTGGAAATGTATTCTTTACTTAATGACTCTTTTTGAATTTCATTCATGAATTCAGAAATCACTGATAAAGCTAGTTCTAATAATTCCACACTTTTTTCTTCATTTCTACAAAATTCTTCGAAATCTTGAATCATTCTAGTTAAAAGTTGTTCTTTCACCTCTATTGACTTTAGATAAGCTAGTAAAGTATTGGTAAGGCCAAAGGAATTACAGTCTTTTTCATATTCTTCGAGGGTATCAACGGGTTTCAGTTGACGTCGAGTTGAACTCATTGTTAGTTGTGATGAACTTTTCAATGTGATGCAGTCGTTTAGGGAATCGCAAACTTTTACGAATGGAGTTAAAGACCCGGTTGGGAAAATGCTTTTTATTGAGTTGGTTTTACTTGCAAGGCCTAAGTTTGTGTCTTTTCCGTTTTGACTGTATCCGAATGAGTAGGTCAAAGGAATGTCTGGACCGTCTAGGTCTCGGCATCCGATTATTGATAAGGATATTGATGTTTTTCTTGATGTTCCTGAAGATGGTGAAAATGTTAAGGATGATAAACAGGAAGGAGGAAGATTTGTGGTTATACTTGCGTAGGACCTTAGATATTTTCCTGATGATTCGGTAACAGCTATCTGAAACGTATAGCTTGAGCCAGCATTCAAAGCACCAGCAGCAAAACTAATAAACGGAAAGTTACTAGGCACAATCGAAGCAGCAGGTCCCGTAAGCTGTGTCCACAAAATGCTACTTCCAGTAGTCGAACTAATAGAAGTTTGAATAGTAAACTGTTTACTAATAGTAACCCTCGTAAGCGGTACAATCATTTTGATAACAGTATTCAAATCATCGACAATATTATAAAAGCTGCTTCCAGTAGTACTTCTCCCCGAGTCACTAACAACGACCTTAATACTAAAATTTTTCAATCCCTGAAAATTTTCCCCAGGAATACTAATCGTGAACCCATCACTCGTAACTCCATTCAAAACACTTTCAGGTTCAGTCATCCAAGAGCAACTCAAGACAGTAGCTGAACTGTCAGGGTCATACGATTTGACAGCTTCAGCAGTGAAGCCCAAAGAACTCGACACGTCTCCAGTCGGTCGATTCCAAAGAAGGACCAGGTCTGAATTAATCACGTTGATTGTCACTGAAGTACTTCCTGTCACTCCTGAGATTGAAGCTGTGACTGAAAAGGAATAAGGACTTGATGTTGAGAGAAGAGTCTTTGAAGGAATTTGAAGACGACTTGGAGAGACTTGCTTGCAACTTGATAGGATTGATGGAGATGATGACCAGGTGAATATTGATGAACCTTGCATTCCGCAGTAGTCTGTTATTGTTACTTGAAGGCTTATGGATGTGGATGGCTTTACTGTTAGTGAAGAGCCTGTGTCGAATGATATTGTTAGGATCTTGTTTGAGTAAATGGAGAGTGTTTTGTTGGAAGAGGCTGAATTGTTGAAAATGTCTGATACTGTTAGGTAGAGAGTTATTGATGAGGTACTTTCTGTTATTAGTGATGTACTTATTTGGAAGGTTGAACTCGTGGACCCTTCATGTCCTTCAATATTCACCGACCATTGATAAGCAAATGTCTCAGAATTGATTCCAGTAGATCCATACCCATTAAACTCCACTAATTCATTCGAGCATCCCAAAGAAATCTTGCTAGTTCCAGAAATAACCGCATTAGGTGGGAAAGGACTAACCGAATACGCAGGATAAACTAAAACATCAGTAAAACTCAATAAAAAAACTCCAGATTTTCTAATTAAATAATCAGCTTTCAATTCCAAAGCATCAACCGATGTGATTGTCCATGCAAGTCCTAAAGCAATTCTAATAGTAGTAGTATTAGTAAATGAACAAACAGCACCAATTCCCAGTTTTGTTGTAATTTTTATGATATTTGAGCAGAGAGGAGATACTGAAGTATCAATTTCGCTATTCAGATAAATATGAATCTTCATAAAATCTGAATCAAATTCAGTTTTATTAATGTTACTTGCTTGTAAATATCGTGTTGCTTTCTTGCAAAGGCTATTTTCAAGTAGATAACCTTCATCACATAGACATTTTTTAGAATCACTGCTGAAAGTAGCGTGTTCGACACATTCACAAGGAAATACTCCACTTTTTGTGTTTTCTACACAAATTGTGCAGTTTGAATAGTCGTTGGTGCAGGTTTTGCAAAGAGGATCTGAACAGGATTCACAGTTTTTTAAATTTATTCCATGGTAGTCGTTGCAGGTGCAAGATCCTTCGTTTAGAGATGCGTTTTCTTTACATTCTTCACAAATTGATTGGTCTCCTGAACAGTCTTTGCATATGGGACTCTTACAATCGTCACAGAGTCCTGATGTGTTCAGGCCGAACTCGTTGATACAAACACACATTGAGTTTATTAGAGAAGAATGGGAACTGCATTCTGTGCAATTTTCTATTGATGAGCATTTTTGGCAGACGTTTAAACATTCATGACATTCATGGTATTTTAGGTAAAAATTTCCGTCACAAGAGTTGCATTGACTTGAGTTCAAATTGCAGGATAAACAGTTTGAAGAACATGCTTCGCACTTTTTGCTTATGTGATTCAAACCTATCGACTGAATTTCCTTACATTTTGTGCATTCTAAGTAATTCAACGAGCATTCTTGGCAAGGCTCTTCACAATAGTTACAAAACCCTGTAGATGGATTAGTGCCGAATCCAATATCACAAAGGCATAACTTAGATGTCAATGTTGCATTATTCCAACAACTAAGACATTCATTAATCCCTGAGCAAGTCTTGCATGTATTGTTGCAAGGCTGACATTCATCATTAATTAAAAAATACCCATCTTCACAATCGACACATTTCAAAGAATTTGCGGAGCAATTAACACAATGTTCAAGACAACCTTGACACAAAAGACTTTCAGGATGCAGCCCAAAAGGTTCCTTACAAGCCGAGCATTTCAAGTGATTATCAAAGCACAAAGAGCAATTATCAGCACAATTTTCACAGAATCCAGTGTTCAAGTCAATCCCCAATCCCTGATCACATTTGCATTGAAATTCCTGATCCAAATTAGCATTATTCCAGCATGTTAAACAAGATTGTCCATCATTGCAAGTTTGACAATTAATCAAGCACTTTTCACAGCTACTTCCATTAAAATAAAACCCGTCTTCACATGTCTGACAGAGACTTGAGTTGATAGAGCAGTTCAAACAATGCATCATGCAAGACGAGCATTCAAAGGTTTCAGGATTTATTCCTAGGTTGTCTTCGCATTTTTTACAGATTTCTACGTTTTCTTCGCAATTTAAACAACTTTCAGAACAAGGCTGGCATTTGTTCGTAGAATGGTCTAGACCGAAGCCCGTATCGCAACGACAAGAGTGGTCGTCGAAGAGATAAGCGTGCTGCCAACATGATTGACATGTTGATTGATTGGTGCAGTTTTCACAGGTTCCTGAACATTCCTTGCATATGGACCCGTCGAGGTAGTAATGCCCTTCACACAGATCACATTGAGAAACATTCGAAAAGCAACTAACACAAAACTGCGAACACAATTCACAAAGACTTCCATTCAATCCATATCCATTCTCACAACTTTCACAAACAGAAAAATCTTTTTCACAAACATCACATTTCTCTTGACAACTCTGACAACTTCCATTTTCCGCATTTTTTCCAAACCCATCATGACAAAAGCAAGACCCATTATTAAGAGTAGCATTAGGCCAACAGCTAAGACATTCTTGTTCAGCTTTACAAGTGATGCAAGTTTTATGACATTTAAAACAAGATCCATTATTCAAAAAGTACCCATCCTGACAATTTGTGCAGATTTTCTGGTCTTCTGCACAGTTCAAACAGTTTGAATCGCATGTTGAACATTCTTTGTTTTGGTCTCGTCCGTAGCCGCTTTGACATTTGCAGAAAGATTCAAATGGAAATGAATGGCTTTTGCAAGTTTCGCATGATGATGAGTTTGAACAGGTCTCGCAGGAGGACTCGCAAGACTTGCATTGACCTGAATCTTCGAAGTAATTGTCTTTGCATACCTGGCAGTAGGAAGAGTTGGAACCGCAGAGACTGCAGTTTTCGAAACATTCTGTGCAATCGTTTTCGGAATTGAAACCGTAGTGATTCAGGCAAATGCATTTTTTTGAATTGTCTGGACCCATTGCGTTTTGTTTGCAACTTGTGCAGTTTTCAAATGATTCGCAAGATTTGCACGATGAATGGCAGGGGAAACATTCACCTGAACTGGCGTAGTACCCTTCAATACAAACCTGACAATACGAAGAGTCATCCTCACAGACCTCACAATTAAAATCATCACAATCCGTGCAATCCCCAAGATGATTAAACCCAAGTCCATAATCACACTTACACATGCTATCCTCATCAAGACTAGCATAACTTTTACAAGAATCACAAGAGTAATCATCAGAGCAAGTTTGACACCTAACATCACAATGTTGACAACTATGACTTAAATCCAAATAAAACCCATCATCACAAGTTTCACATTCCGAATGATTAAAAAAGCAAGTGTTGCAATTAAGATCAAAACATTCAACACAAACTGGCAAGGACCCGTTAAACCCGAATCCTTCTTGACACAAGCATCTTCCAGCGCCACTCAGACTTAAATAAGGCAGACAACTCTTACAAGAACTTGAATTATCACAAGTTTTACATTCAGGAAGACAGGCCGAGCAAGAACCATTGAATTCAAAGAATCCATCAAAGCACTCATCACAAATTTTCAAATTTTCACTGCAGTTGAAACAAGAAGAAGACTGACAATCAGCACATTCAAAGTTCGCATCGAATCCGAATTGAGAGACACATTTACAGTCATTTGAAGAGTTAGGACCTTCCGCATGTTCTTTGCATGAAAGGCAATGATCGTAGTTTATGCAAGTTTTACAACTGGAATGACAGGTCAAGCAACTTTGGTTCATTAAATAAAAGCTGTCAAGACAAGAGCTGCATAAAAACGGGTTATTTTTGCATAAATCACAGCCAGTCGCGCAGTTGCGTTTTAGACTTACCAGTTGAGCCAGGTCAACGAAAAGGTTGATAAATGTTGAACTTTCAAGAATTTTACATTCGAATTCTTCAGGAACACAAGAGTACCCGAAGTTCGACTCATTAGAATAAACTTGAAAATCTTTAGAGACGTTTAAACAGTTTACTTGCAATTCATTTTGAATCTCGTAGAAAGTGATGGAATAGTTACTTGCGTTGTAAACTCCTGCGTCAAGCAACCTCTGACTGAACCCGTCAGCGTCATTGAGGATTTTGGAGTAGTTTGTAGAAATCAGGGAAATTATCATTGGAGAGGAACATAAAGAACAGTAGCAGTTTGTCAAGTCAGATATCAAAGTCTTTTGATACTGCAAGTTTATTGAACCTGAAGCTGAGTAATGACTTGAACTTGCCTCAAATCCTTGATATAAAGTGTAAGTAGTTCCTTTTGTGATATTCGAGACAAAGGAGATCAAAGAGTCATCCACTGACTTGACTACTGAAAAATACTCCTGAGATGACGAGTCGATTATCAAGGAGTAAAAATTCAAGTAAAGCAGGTAAATATTCAGATATTTTTCATGAATTTCTAAAAAATCTGAGTAGTCTAGCAGTGGAGAGTAAAGATGAAGACTTAACACCCTGAGCAATTCCACTGATGAATTACTTTGAACTGATGAGAGTGACGGGTCCAGAAGGTTCTCAATTGCTGTTGCGTATAAAAAACACTCTTCTGTTGTTTCGAAGCTGTTTGAGTAATAACTTTGAAGTTTTACTAACATGTGAGCGAACAGGCTGGAATTCGCGGATTGGTAGTAAAGGTTTATCGCGTCTGGAATACTTGTCTCGTTCGCGTAGGAGTCAAACTCTTCTATTGAACCGCTTTGAAGTCTTCGCCTGGCTGATTCTTTAGGACTGTACCGGATGAATGAAAATGTTGGGGTTTCTGATGTTTTCGACTTTTTGGAGTATTCGGATGATAAATAGCCTAAATCGCTTTCTGTTAACTTTAAAGATAACTCTGGAGTTATTTGGATCACGATGAATGAATGGCTTTTTTTCAAGCACTGTGAAATTATCACGTCGTGTTCTGTTGTTTCTTCAACAGTTACAATTATCGCTGGTTGGCTTTTTCTTACTTTTTTTAGAGCTTCTTCACAAAGCTGAGGATTTCTTCGGCCTGTCCAGTCAATGTTCAATCTGGAAAAATCTATTGATTCATCAGAAACATTTGGAATTTCATTTGGAATGAATATCAGAAGATTGGACTTTGGAAAATCCGGAATTTCTGTTGAGATGCTGGATTTTCTGACATCTCCTTCTTGAGATGCCTCAACATTTAAATATCGATAGGCTTGACAGAAGCCTAAAACGATAATATTCAGCCACATAATATAAGAAAGTTTTTATTTTATTTATATCTTTATGCTAATAGAAAAAAATTAGGGATTTTTGGGGTTTTCTTCGTCGTTTGTGTCTCTTTTTCGCTTTTTTGGTACCACTGTTGAGAGGTCAGTTAAAATTTCAGCAGCTTTTTTATCCTCCTCAAACCTTTGCCTAGCCATATGAATCGCTGAGAACTGTTTAGCCATATTAAGATACCATCCAATAGCAGCATATCCATTCATCACATTCTGCTGATAACTCAATCCAATCCCATTATTCTGCGGTTTAGGTTTCTCAATTTTTTCTTCCTTCACCTCCCTTCTCTTCAAAAACGGAATTTCCGAAACATCAAATTCAAAAAAAACCATTTCTTTAGTCCTTTCCTTCACGAAATCCTGATTTTTCGCCAATTGTTTCGCTTTATCAAAAGCGATTTTTGATTCATTATGTTGTCCAGAGATCCAATAAAGACTTCCAATATTATTCCAGATTTCCCAACTTTTCCCTGAAAGTTCAGAAGCTCTTGTAAAACATCGAAAAGCCTGAGCTGTTTGACCGATATCTGAACAAAGAATGCCGAAACTATTAAGTGCTTGGAAATCAGAAGAATTTTGATTCAGGACTTGAAGATAAAAATTTGATGCTTGTGGAAAGTCTTTGTTTAAATGATGAAGTCTTGCCAGGGCGTAGAGAAGGTCAAGTTCTTCAAGTGAGCCTTTTGTGCAAAGAGAAAGACCTTCGGTTAGATGTTGATGGGAGGACTTTTGGTCGGAGTCTTTTAAGAACCACCCAAGGCTTAGAGCTGAATAAGATGAGCTTTGTTCCTTGTGGCTTTTGGTGAAGATTGATAGAGCTTCGCAGGTTTGGTTTAGTTTGGAGTAGCAGTGGCCGAGTTGAAGATTGGATTCGTGTTTTAAGCTACTTTTTAAACACTTTTTAAAGTATAGGATTGAATCTTGGTATAGGGAAAAACGCTTGAATATCAAACCTAGCTTGAAACTTATTGAATAACGATGGGGAAAGTCTGGGGATATTGATAGGACTTTTAAAAATGATGGCTCGGCGTAGTGTAGGTTATCACTGTTGAAGTACATCAAACCGATCCCGTACCAAAGTTCAGCATCTTCTACCTGCAGATGAATAGCCTTCTGATAAAACTCATGAGCCTTCGAGATATTAGACTGAATCTGATAACAATGCCCAAGATTTTTTACAACTTCAAAGTTTTTAGGTTCAGCAACAAAAACAGCTTCAAGTTTCGAAGTTTTTTTTCTGATTTTCGCTAAATCAGGTGACTTGCTTTCAAGTTCTTCAACAATAAAGTGACTAGAGATGAGTGACATTTATAACTTGTGTCCATTTTAGATATGCACTGTAAGGTAGTGGATATTATTGATTAAAAAAATATGTTTCTCTGAGCCTTAAAAGTTTTAAATGATGAAAGAAAAAATTTTTTCTAGAAGGAGTTGAAAGACCAGAGATATTGTAAAGCGAAGTTTGAAGATTTTTTTATTATTTTCTTTCATTTTTAAGAGAAATAAGGAATTGAAAATTTTACCTGCCTGAGTTTAAATGACTTAGATATTTGGAAGAATTACCAATAAATGGAAAGTTGTTCTTATCCCTTACAGCGAAAATGGTCGATCTGGGAACAATGGAATCTGGGGCCTGATCAAACTTTCGCTACTCATAATCAAGGAAAGGTAGGAGAATTTGATAATTTGCATGAATTCTGGCAGCATTGGAACTATTTGCCCCATGGAAGTCCTGTGATGTTATTTGAAAACCCAGAATCAAGAGTGAAAGTGATAATTGAGTCGATAAACCACTCAATAGAAGCAGTGTGTGTCTTTGATAGCACCTTCAACCTTAGCCCAAATTCAATCTCACATAAACCTGGGTCAATCTTCAACTTCGAAATCGACTCTTTTGAGTTTAACAAGACAAAAGAAATTTGGGACCGTCTCGTTTTCAGCGTGATCGGGGAAACTTTTCCTTGTAGTGAAGAAATGAACGGTTGTCGAATAGTGGACTTGAAAAAAAGCTGCAGATTTGAAATCTGGGCGAAATTTGATGCGGAATCAGCGAGAAACACGAGTAAATCAGTGAGCGTTAAAGAGTCAATAAAAAAGTTAACAGGTGTGAGTGAAGTGAATGCTGAAAGTCAGGGTTATTAATTTAATTGGGATTAATGAATTACAGGCTTATCTCTGAAGGAGTTGATTTTAAGTAGTCGGAAACCATGCAAATCACTGAAAGTAACAAAATTAGTAGAGAAAGACATGTCAATAAGATTAATACTGAAGTCATTGAACGAGGGCTGATAGATGAGGAACCTTTTAGGCATTGAAATGACTTTAAAATGAAATCTGACTCGCATTTTAAACAGTGAACTGTTGAAAGACAGGTCGTGCAGTGACTGCTGCACAGAGAACATTCACCTGAACTGTTTAAAAATAAAGGAAAGTAACATTTTGAACATTTTTTAAGAGTTGAGTTAAAATGTTGACAACCTGCTGGATTTTGTAAACATTTACCTGAATCTAAGTAACTCATTTCAAAGCATGATGTGCATGAATCTATGCTGAGACAACTGCTGCAGTTTGGGTGACATGCAAGACATTCAGAATCTGATAAATAAAAACCGTTCATGCATTCTAAGCAAGTTTTATCTGATGAGCATTTAGAACAGGACTTTCCACAAAAAACAAATTCTTGGTCTTCGCTGTTGTTCCAATAAAACCTGTCACATTTTTTGTTACTTTCACATTCTTCACAAAAATCTGGACATTTTTCACAGTTTCCTGAAGAGTTTTTGAAGAATGAGGGAAGACATGAAAAGATTGAAGTTGAATTACAAGTTAAACCAAAATCAGAGCAGTCTTTCCAAGAGTTGGAAGAAAGATAAAACCCTGCAGGAGTTGATTCACATCTTTTGTTTACATCTTGGGATATGTCTTGACTACAGCTTAAAACTGAACCGTTTTGAGTTAAAAAAAAACCTAATGAGGGTGATGTGCATTTACCCTGAGTTGTAGATTTGTAGCAGTTTGGAGGGAGAGGCAAACATTCTCCGTTTGAATTTGGAAACATCCAATTTGGGCATAGTGAACACTTTCCTTCTAATCCGCATTCTAAACAGAGACTTTGACAAGGACTGCAGATGCCTGAAGAATTTAATGAAAATCCGTGGATACAGTTTATGCAGTTTCTGTGTCTGTCACATTTTAAGCAGTTGGGGTCTTGACAATAAGAGCAGTTTCCCAGAAGATCTACAGAATATCTTTCTTTACACTTTAAGCATTGACCCATTCGACATTCGATACAAAAGATAGGGCAAGGCTGGCATTCTCCTTGTGAATTCAATCCATAAGAATAAATACAATTAATACAAAGTCCTCCAATACAATTTTGACAGAATTTTGGGCAAATTTCGCATGTTTTATTAATTGAAACTCCGAATCCTGGAACACACATCGAACAAGAATCTCTAGAGGAGCATTTCAAGCAATTTTCCTGACATTTGATGCAAATTCCTTTATTATCCGCTCCATATCCAGGCTCACAAGTAAGAGCCAAGTTTTTTTTAAAGCATATTGTGCTGTACTTGTCTTCACATGGCTCACAATTTCCTTCAGAATTAAGAGCGTAATATTCTTCACATCTGAAACACCTGCTTTTATAATCGCATTCAAGACAATTAATAGGGCAGGTAACCGAACACAGCCCATCCACATCAAGTCCAAACCCGTCAAAACATGAAATACAAGAATTGTGATCAGAGCACCAGAGGCAGTTTGTTTTACATGGCTGACATATAAAGTTTAGGTCAAGGTAGTAATTAGATTTGCATTCTTTGCATAAGATACTGTTTTGAAGTACTAGACAGTTTTTAAGATGAGATTTTATGCATTTTCCATCTGCTTTAAGTATATAATCAGGCTTGCAGAGAGAGCAATATCCTGCCAAGATACAATCTTGACAATTATCTTCACATTCTATGCATCCTTGTTCTTCTTGTGAAGATAAACCATAACTAAATTCACACATAATGCATACAGAATGGTTCAAACATATTCGACAGTTCATTGAGCACCTTAAACACAAAAGTTGCTCCGAAAGATAAAATCCCTCTTGACAAACAATGCAGCTGTCCTGACTAGAGCATCTCAGACAAAACTCACCACACCTGTTACAAACTCCTCCAATCAAGAAAAATCCTTCGAAGCACAAAAAGCAAGAACTCTCATTACAATTCAAACAATATTCCCCACATTCAAAACAATAATTCCTCTCTTCATCAAAACTGTAACCGAGCCTACATTTCAAGCATTTCTCATCAACACACTCCTCACATCCCAATTCACATAAAAATTCACACTTTCCTTCATTTTCAAAATAATTTCCTTCACATTCTTTACAAATTTCATTGGTTTCACAAATTTTGCAATTCTCAATCAAACAATTTTCTTGAATTTTTCTATCAAAACTAAGACTTGATGTAGAAAAAGGTCTTTTTCTTATATTTGTTTCAAAATAAAGAAATTTTTCGTATTTAACTTTGAAAATTTCAGATTTTTCAATTTTCTTTGCAAAATCCTCTGATTTTTTTAAACATAAAGAAAAATCAACGAGGGTGAAACCTGGAAGACAACTGAAACATGCTGAATTTTTACAGAGTTCGCAGAATTCAACTGTGCACTGTTGTGCGAATGCAAAGAAAAAAAAAAGAGAGAAATTCAAGAGATTTTTATTCATAATTATTGAATGAAGATGAAATTAATTCTAGGGTTTTGAGTGAGTTTGGTGCAAAGGTTATGGTTGAAGCCGAATCTTCTGCTGCAGACGACACAGATTGAACATCCCATATTAACTTGGCACTTTTTCCAGATTGAATTATGAATCACTTCCATGTTGCAGCATTTTATATTTTCCATTGATTTAAATGTGCAACTTTCTATTGTAGAATGTTTACTATCACATAAAATGCAAAACTCTATTCCAAACAAAAAATCTTTTAATGATGATTGTCTCATATTCATTTGATAATAATCATTTTTTTGCAAAATCCATTCTTGAAAACTTCCAAAACATTTTCCACAAACTAAAAATTCATCTAGAATCATCGATATTTCAGCATTTTTCAAGCAATTCGAGCAAGTTTTAATCTCCCCCAGCATAAGCTTTTTCTTCAAAGTGATGAAGTTCGGTCGAGCTTGTTCTGAATGATTTAACATTTGTATTAAAAAAGATGTTAACCTTGGGTAATATCTATAAAATTCATCAAGTTTCATTTGAATATTTTGGATTATAAGATCTGGATTCTGATCCTTAATTAATTCCTCACAAGACTGCAAAGTCATCATATAAATGAAAGTCATTCCTAAAGAATAAACATCTGACTTGAAATAATCACAATTCAATTGAATATTTTCACCCTTCATTAAAGAAATATAAGCAACTCTGAGCTCTGGGCTCAAATAAAGAGGAGTCCCCGCAAGTGAGTCCGCATTTTTACTAGTGAACTCCAAGGCACAGCCTAAGTCTCCAACAACCAACTGATAATCATCATCGACAAAGATGTTCTCAGGCTTGATATCTCGATGGGCGATTGACTTTTCCTCGAAGTAAGCAAAAATATTGACTAGTCGAGTAAGATGAGACATTAGTTCATTTTCTGAAAAATATACTCTTGCTGAGATTTTTGATTGGATTAATTGCTTCAGGTCACCATTTCTGTAGTATTTCATGATGATTCTGATGAAATATCTTTCGTTTGCCTGACTGATCTGGCAATCGTAGACTGTTGCAACACCTTGAATGTCTTTAAATCGCATCATGCTGAAAACCTCTTTGTAAAAGTTGTTAGCTTCATTTAGAGTGTTGAAGTAAATAACTTTTATCACAGTTTCTCGACCTTCACTAGTTCCTTTCCACACTTGCAGGTCATTTCCTCTAGAATAAATTAAACTCTCGTAAAACGTCTTGTCAGCTTCCATTTTTTAATTATAAGAATTATTTAATTCCCCAATTAGTCTTTAACTGAGCCCTGAGAACGATAACACAATCTTCATGACAGCCTAAACCAATTGTTTGTCTACAAAAAATGCAATAAGTAATATTACAAGTTGTGCAATTCAACCATAAACCTCTACATATTTGCTGTCCCTGGCAATTAATACAAAAATATTCAGTTTCATAATTTCTTGCATACTGAGAGAAACAAGGATAATTACCATGAATAAATCCACATTTGAAGCAAGTTCCAGATGTTGTCATTAAATTATCTTTGAAGTTATAATTTGGGCTTTTTTGGCATAATGTATTGTAGCAGGGTATGCAAAGATATTTATTCCCATAGTCATAATAGGACCTTTGAGATTCATTCAAAAAAATTTTGCATTTAGAACATTTACTTCCAGTCTCAGGACAAGTAAGTTCCTGTGAAAGTTGAATGAAATCAGGTCGATATTCTTCTTCGAAAGCGAGCATTCTTCGAATGTAATAAGAAAAGTTTGGATATAATGCTAATCCGCTACTATTTAACCAATCTAAAATTGGCATAGTTTGATTGAGGATTATTTCTTGCAAACGATCTTTAAAAACCAGATAAAGCATTGTTAATCCAAGTGAATAAACATCTGACTTATACAAGTTATGGTTTAATTGAATCCGGTTTCCTTGTAAAAAACTGATATAAGCTTCTTTTACTTTAGGACTGAGATAAAGAGGAGTCCCAGCAATAGAATTTTTTTCATCATCGAAATCATTAGTAGCACATCCAACGTCTCCGATAACAAGATTACATTCATTATCAACAAAGATATTTTCAGGTTTTATATCACGATGAGCGATTTCTTTTTCTTGCAATTCAGCAAGAGTATCGATGAGAGATTTCAAGTGATACATTAAAACATTTTCATCTATATCATTATTTCTCTGTGCCAGGGCTTTCATGTCACCATTTTTATAATAGTCCATGACAATAGAAATTGAGTATTTTCCTTCAATTGATGATAACTGACAATCATAGACCTTTACAACACTTTTCATATATTTTAGTTTCATCATGCTGAAAACTTCTTTATATATCGAGTTGGCTTCATTGATGTCATCAAAGCTGAGGATTTTTATAACTACTTCGAGTTTCTTCGCATGGTTAAACGCTCTCCAGACCTGGACTTTATTTTCTCTTGAATAGATGAGCTCTATGTACTGATAATTCTCAGTTTGCATTTATAGACATTATGAGATTCAATATGTATTTTAAGAGGAGATAAATACTATGAACCAAGATAGGATAACTTATGGCGAACTCATTTATTCTAGAGCTGGTGAAGTTCAAGTTTATAGAGGAACTTTCACCAACCCAGGCGAGAGACCAATCCAAGTCGCAATAAAAATTTTATACTTCACAAGTATCGAAAAGGCGAATTTCATCTACAAAGAAGTCTTCAGCATGATGAGATTCAAAGACACACCAAACGTCTCCAAAGTCTACCTATGCGAGATATCCCAAGACTCAAATTTAGGTTATTTCATCCGTATCGTAATGGAGTTCTACTCCAAAGGTGACTTAAAAAAGCTGATAACAAGTCGAAGTCTTTCAAGCACCCGTTTTTCAAACGAAGAGTTGATATTCCACTTCAGAACTCTAATAAAGGTTTTCGCTGAATTCCAGCTGAAAAGAGTGGCGCATCGCGACATAAAACCTGAAAATATTTTTATCGGAGACGACGGAGAACTAGTCGTTGGAGACCTGGGCTGTGCAGATGAAGTGAAAGCCAACTCTTCAACTATAGCAGGGACTCCTTTATACCTCAGTCCAGAAGTGAGAGAAGCTTATATTGAAAGAATGTCAGTCGGAAAGTCAACGAAAAGATATGATGTGTTCATTTCTGATGTTTATTCACTTGGACTTACCTTTATTTATATGGCAACTTTACAAGAGTTCACTAAAGTTGCAACTAGCCCGTTATCAGCGATAGACTCACTCGTTCAAGAGAAAATAGCGGAGGTAAGTCATTCCTACCCACAAATCGCAGAGCAACTAAGAAAAATGCTGAAGTTTAAAGCAGAAGATCGAACTAGTTTCATTGAAATCGCTTTTCAAATCGGAATTCCTTTAAGCATTTCTGAAAATTTCTGTAAAATCTGCGAAAAGAAGTTTAAATGTAATTATTTCTCAATAGGTATGAAACTTGTCTGCAACACCTGCTACAACCAAGTCTTAAATCTTTTAGAATTTCATGAAAATTCCCAGTAATTTCCATTCAGATTCCGTTTTCAACTAAACTCTTACTCTACAGACTTCTGCAAAATCTGCAAAAAATTTCACGAATATTTCATTTCATGCAGTTCCGCCCAAGCCTCAAGTCAATCCCTTCAAATATTCTGCAATTCCTGCAACTTTCAAATAATTCCACGTTTAAAGCTTCTCTTCTGCGAAAGCTGTAAAATTTACAGTTGTTTAATTTGCAACACAACAGACGAAGCACCTCATTATTTATGCACATTGCTTTGGAGTAACCCCAGGTCTTCAATGTTTCAAATTCCTTTCACTCCGGCGAGTAGGTCTTCAGTTCAAGTTTAAATAATTAATAATGGCAGCTGAAGAAAGAGACGAGTTGCACACGACAAGAGAAGAGTCGACTGAGATCTTGAACTACGTCGAAGAGTCTCCTTCGAAGCGGTTTTCACGGGTAAGGCTAAAAATAGACCGACAAGGAACTCGGCCACGGCGCCTACAAAAGAGTCTTCTTGGCCTTCGACCATGACACTGGAAAAGAAGTCGCCTGGAACTCGGTGAAGACGGCAAGCATGTCGACTCGTGAAAAAGAAAGAATTTTAGAAGAGATTAAACTTTATCAACAGTTGGATCATCCTAATATCCTCAAGATGATTAAAGCTTGGAGAAATAAGGCGAAAGATGAAGTCGTCATGATCACGGAACTTATGTCAGGGTCGCTTAAAGAGTATATTCATCGGAATGCTGAAAGGCCGAGACTCAAAGTGATTAAACTATGGTGCAGGAGTATTTTGAAGGCTCTTGAGTATTTTCATTCACGGAATCCGCCGGTTATTCATAGGGATTTGAAATGTGATAATATTTTTATTTCTAGCTCGAATTCGGAAATAAGAATTGGGGATCTTGGGTTTTCGACTACGCTTCGTGAATCACATTTGAAGTCACAGGTTGGAACTCCTTATTTCATGGCTCCTGAGATGTATGAAGAAAAATATGGAGCTGGAGTTGATATCTACAGTTTCGGTCTATGCGTGATCGAAATGTGCACTTTAAGCACTCCCTATTCCGAGTGCAAAAACCAAGCAGCCCTTCTCCAAAAGCACAAAAACAAAGAAAAGCCTGAAAGTTTTCACCTAATCCAAGACGAGCTAGTAAAAGATTTCATAAACCTCTGCATCCTCCCAGCAGACCAGCGTCCATCAGCGAAAGACCTTTTAGACCATCCCCTTCTTGCCTCTCACGAAGAAGACGAGTCAAACGAGCCGGTATTTGTATCAGTTCAAGAGAAGCATCAAGAAGGCAAACGAGAAATTCTTGAAATAATAACAGAAGACCTTCAAGAAGACACGATAAACGTGGTCTTATTAGTCCAAAACCCTGACACTTCAAGATTTAACATCGAGTTCAAGTTTAACCTCAACCAAGACGTCCCTGAGCAGATTGTCGAAGACCTTATTCGAAAAATCGACCCAAGTGAAGAGACTCTTCCGATTTTATTAGAAGCTCTTGAAAGTAAAATTTTAAAGAAAGAAGAAAAAAGTCTTCCACAGATGGAAACTCCGAGATTTAGTTTGAAGAGAAATGAAAAAGTTTACAATTTAAGTATTCGACTTGGAATTCAAGATACGGGAAATTATCGTAATTTGAAAATTGATTTTTTGTATGACTCGGAAAAAGACTCGGCTGAAGGGATTACTGAAGAAATTATTCAGAAATTGGAACTTGACCCTGAAGACTTTCATAGGATTTTAAATGTGGTGAACAGCAAAATTAATGAAGTTGTTGCACCTCCTTTGATTTCTTATACGGATTTACTTGATATGAACTTGGAAATTCCTTGTGTTCCTATCAAACAGTTTGGAAGTACTACTGAGTCGGTTAATTCAGAAGTTAAGTCTTTGTCGTCTTCGAAAGGATCGGGAGTTGAAGTTTTTATCAAGGCTCATTATTTTCATAAGGATGACCCTTTTAGTGGAACTCTGTCTCCGATTAACTCGTTTATGGATCATAAGTTCTCGCCTTGCAAATCTGATGATGAGGAAGCACCGAAATGTCATGAGTTTAGAATTTCGAGTAGCTTGGCTGGACCTGTGCAGGGCTTCAAAATCCGAAAAGCTAAAAAAGCTCTCAGCAAGTTACTCCTCCTCCAGTTAAAAATGAACGAGACTTACGACTCCGAGACCGAAAAAGCCGTAAAGATCTTCCAAAACGCAAGAGGCCTGACATCAGACGGTGTGCTGACCCATTTAGTCTTCGACTTAATCATGAGTAATTCCTATTCAGACGCCTACGAATGTATGAAAAAGCGTCCTTGACATAATACGTTCTTATTAGCTACTTAAAGCTTCACAAGCAAAAATACTATAAGCCTCAATTTCAAGTTGGTTCGAAATCTCTTTCGCAACAGCTAAAACAACGTCTTTCACCTGTTTTTCCTCAGAATCCTCTGAAATCATGAAAACCTGTTCATAAAGACAGACCTGGTCTATCGATTTTTCCACTTTTCCCTTGATAATACTTTCCAAAACCTTTTTTTCCTTATTCTTCAGAGACTCATCAAGTTTCTCCTCAACAGCCATTCTTTCTTTATTCCAGAATTCCTCAGGAACGTCTTTTTTTCTTAAAAACAAAGGTTTTCCTGCGATGATTTGCATGCTTATCTGCTGGGCAAGGTTCCTGACTTTTTCAATGTTTTGATGAAGAGGCTCTGCGGACCTTACCTTGACGATTGACCCGGAAAGGCCAAGCATTGGGTCGAGTTGGTTGTGAAGATAAAGGCCGACTACAGACGTTGGGGAGACCTCGTATTTGACTCCTCGTCGCACGTTCACGTTTTCTTGCGTCTTTGAAATTGTTTCTAGTTTCGCTGATTCTCCTGATTGGTTGTAGAGAGACAGGTGTAATGATGGCCAGGAGGAAAAGTCTTCGCTTGATGAGGACCAACTTCGCATTACTTCTCGTGTAAATGTCTGGAATATGTCGGTTCGGGCTACGAAGTCGGTCTCGCATAATACTTCTAGCAAATAACCTGATTTTTCGGTTAGAAGACCTGATACTAACCCAGCGCCTGTTGAGTTGTTCATTTTCTTGTGGGCCTGGGAAACACCCTTGATTCTGAGCCACTCTTGAGCTTTAGGAAAGTCACCTTGGCACTCTTCAAGTGCCTTTTTGCAGTAAATGATAGGCGATCCAGTCAAATCTCTAAGTTTTTTGACGAGTTGTGCCTGCATTTATATGATCGAAGAATAACTCTAACTTAATAATTCAAAACCAATCTTTTCACTCTTCAATAAATAATTATTTATGGGATCCTGTTGTGTAACAGTGAAGCCTACAGTAACACCTGCTCAATTCTCATCAATTCAACAAAAACTAGTGAGTCCAACTCGTTTGGAAGACTTAGAAACGCTTGGAAAATCATGGAAAGTTCTCCGTGGTCAAGAATCACTAGAAAAAGAAAGTTCAGGTCAGGAAAAGCTGTTATTTTCTTCTCATTCTTCAACATCCGCTATTTTCAACACACTTGGAATCTCAGTTTCTTGTAAAAAAGGAATGAAACCAAGTCCTCATAATCAAGACGACTTTTCAATTATTTACTCAAAAGGTGTTCTTTTTGTTTCAGTCTTCGATGGACATGGAGTCTATGGAAATGAGATTTCGAACTACTTGCATATTGTTCTTCCTAATCTTATTATCACTCATCCGTCGTTTCCTGCTGAAATTGAATCGATTTTAAGGGAAAGTTTCTTTAAATGCAATATTTATTTGCATCAATACTGTGAAACGGCTTCCAAGAGTGCTGAACTTTCTGGATCTACTTGCACTATTTTACTTTTACACAATAAAGATCTTTATGTTTGCAATATTGGGGATTCTAAAGCGATCTTCATTGATCATCTTACAACTGTTCACAAGTTAACAATAGACCACAAGCCAGGAGATTCAAAAGAACTAGAACGAATCCTAAAAAGTGGTGGTGAGGTAAAAAGACTAGACAACGAGTCGACCTTCAGAATATTCGCAAAAGGTCAAAGACTTCCAGGAATATCCGTAAGCCGAGCATTCGGTGACTCAATAGCACAGACAATAGGAGTGACAGTAAGTCCAGACATATCAAAAAGAACTCTAGACCAAGAAGACCAGTTCCTGGTAGTCTGTTCCGACGGCGTATGGGAGTTTTTAACAGACTTAAACGTGATGGACGTCGTGATCCGCGCAAGTAGTCCAGCTTCCGAACTGACTGAAACCGCATGGAAGAAGTGGCTTGAAATCGAAGGCGACTCTGCCGATGACATAACAGCTGTCGTCATCAACTTGAAAGAATTTTTTAAGGTTTAATGTTTTTGTAAAGATATATTTACTAGAAGTCCTTATCACTTCTACTCGACACTCGCGTCACCAGCACAGGCCATTGATTGATGAAGTTTTTGGTAAACTCTACAAGTTTCGGGTTTCCTTCTGTGATCAGAGGACCCAGCGTCGCTTTTCGAGGACCTGATAAAAAAATGTCTTGCACGAATTCAGCGACTGCCAAATCTGCTAAGGTCAGAGAATTTCCAACGATGAAGCCAGGGTTTCCATTGGTTTCTATTCGCTTTTCAATGAACCCTAGGTTTCTTTTGAGTTCTTCGTTGTAGTATTGAATGTAGCCTTCTAAGTTGTCGGTGTAGACTAGGAATTGAGCGAAGTGTCTGAAGTAGTCGTCGAAAGCGCCTAGTGTTGAGTCTACCAGGTACTCTTGGAAGGAATCTTGAGGGACAATGGCAAGTTTTCGAGCTATAAACCTTTCGATTGCAAGACTTTGAACCATTGAATGACCGTCTATTTCTAATAATGGAAGCTGACCGAGCTCTGTGGAGTCTCTTTGGGAAAGCCATTCTTCCCATTCGTAGGTCTTTTCGGTGAACTCTTGGTTGTGGATCCATAGAAGCCATCTGATTCTTTCAGCTCTGCCCCAGCCATCGAAGTAATGAAGAACTATAGACATTATAAGGCTGAATCAAAACTGATAATTTATGTTAAATTTTGGTATCGAAATTTTAACGTTTTTGAAATTTTTGAGTTTTTAACTGTTTTCGACTTTGATAATAGATGGAAAAAAATAATTTTGAATGATAAAGAGAGTATGTTTAGATATTCTTATAAAATATATACTAAATTATCTGTTTATTTTCTATCTTAATTATCAAACTCAGGAAAATAATATGCAGGTCTACCCAGTGAGTCCAGAAACGATGGAAGAAAACTCTTCCAGGCCAATAATACTTCCCACTATTCGATCTTCAGTGGAAGTAGCGACTATCTCTAAAGCGGAAGAGTACCGAAACAAACAAGGAATTCGACTTTTCGATGAAAAAACAAAAAGTTATAAAAATTACCCGATTTGCTCGACTCCTGAGTCGAAATTCGGTTCATACGGGATCGGCCTAGAGCTGTACTTTTACTTTATCCGTCAAATGACATTCCTTTTTTTGCTAATTTCTCTTATTTCGATTTACCCAATGCATTCAAACTACACAGGCCATGAATTTGGAAGTACAAACCAAAATGAAAGATACACTTATCTGACTTTAGCGAATCAAGCAGGTATCGATCAATATGAAACTGACTTAGGCGCGGCAAGGTCACAATTAAGCGACATAAAAAGCAACTTAAATAAACTTTGGGCGATTGACTTAATCTCAGTTCTGGTCTTTCTATTATTTATTTGTTACTTCGTAGTGACTTCAAAGGCGAAAGTACAGAAGGCTCTTGGTGAGCATTACAGAATTTGTGACTTTGCTGTTCAAGTCGAAGGTTTTCCGCCTTTCATCACAAAAGAACTGGTGTTGGACCATTTCAGTGAATATGGAGAAATAGAAGAAGTTTACATGTCCAGGAATTATGAAGGAAAACTCCCAGCTTATAAGAAGATTTATGAACTTGCTTATGATATTGAATTTGACCAGGTTGTCAATCATCAGAGAAACGTGGGGAAATGCTCTACTTTAAATGAGGAAATCAAGGATAATAAAATCGGGATTAACAAGACTCATGATGAACTTATGGTTGATAAGGTTTTCGTTGTTTTTGATAACTTGAAAGCGAAAAAGGATTGCTTGAAAGACCATAAAAATACTTCTGTTAATTATAACTGTTGTTTTAGAAAGAGAAAAGGAACTCAAACCAGAAGATATGCAAGATTTCATTTAAATATACAGTCTGCTCCTAATCCAAGTGATATTTTATGGGAAAACATGGAATTTAGTTATTTTTATACGTTGAAACGGAAGGTAGCTGTGTTTTTTTGCACTCTTTTGATTAACTTAGTATCTTTTATTGTTATTTTTATGTTGAAAGGCTATTTCAAGAACTCGTTTACAGATACCGACTGTAAACTAAAAAAGATTTCAGGAAATATTTCTGTTGATCATGCGAAAGAACTTTATAAAAGACAATCAGAAGTTAATTGTTTTTGTAAACAACAATCAATCAATTCAATTGTTTTTGATTCAGACTACAGCTCTTTTTGTGCTGAATACATCAGTTCTATCACAAATGATTCGCTTTTGAGACTTGGAATCAGTCTTTTTATAGTTTTCATTAATTTTCTGTTGAAAATCATGATTCAGTACTTGAGTAAGTTTGAAAGGTATAAAAGCAAGAGCATCAAAAGGAAAAATTTGCTTCAGAAGATGTTTATTTTGTCTTTTGTGAATACAGCACTTACGACTTTACTCAGCAATATGAAAATTTCCAGTGATGTGGAAGGACTTAACGGAAAATATGAGGATTTGAATAGAGAATGGTATGATGACGTTGGAAGCACAATCCAAGTCACAATGATAGTCAACATTTTTTCTCCTCATGCTTTCACCCTCTTATTTCTCTGGCCTTTTGATATCTTAAAGCGAAAGCTATGCCATAAAAGATATAAAAGTCAGCTGAAACTAAATAAATTATTCAAAGGTCCAAGTTTCGACATATCCGAAAGTTTAAGTCAGGTACTTGTCGTGATTTTTACAAATTTTTTTTATTCTTCAGGTATTCCTTTCCTAAACCTGATATGTTTTGTAACACTCATCCTGACCTATTTTTGCAATAAAATTTTAATCCTTCGATACTACCGAGCTCCTCCAGAATTCAACCACGAAATAAATGAGTCTTTATTTATTTATCTACCATTTGCAATTATCTTCCACTGCATCTTCAGTATTTATTCATTTGGCGCTAGTGAAATTTTTCCATCATCTATTTCGAAACCTTCTGATTCTAAGTACATCATTTTCGAAACAGTCTCACTTTCAGAAAGAATCAAAAGAAATGCTGGGATATCTTCAGTAGTCCTTATCTTTGTCAGTGCGCTGTTAATATTTTACATCCGGTTCAAACAAACAGAGTTCTTTGAAAGGTTCTGGAAGTTCAAAAGCTATTCCAAAAAAAACATCGATAAAATCTCATTAAAAGAACTGAAAGTTTCAAATAAACTTACAGGGCTTCAGTCTTACGACATCTACAAAAATCCAAGTTACAAAAATTTAATTAAAGCTCTTGACTCGGTAGCGAAAAAGAGAAAAGAACTGGGGCTTGATGAGCAGGATGATTTAGAAAATAGGCAAGATTCAGACCCTGCAAGTAATTTGGTTTCATCTTACCTTAGATCTGACCTAGGCCTTCACCGTGACTCAATTAACAGTAACTCCGATTCCAGAAACCAAAGCCAAACAATAAACAACCACTCAATCAATTCTAATCCTCAGAAGTTAATAAGCTATACCATATAAAATCATCCACATTTTATTCACTCATAAATGAAAGTAGGCTGGATAGGCACCGGAGTAATGGGCAGGTGGATGGCAGAGCACGTATTAAAAGCAGGTCACACCCTATCAGTGAACAACATCCCTAAAGACCGAACAGACCCTCTAGTCCAACAAGGAGCCTCATTTCGTTCAGTACCCGACCTTGCCAAGTCAAGCGACGTGATTTTTACAATGGTCGGTTTTCCCCACGAGCTCGAATCTCTTTACTTCGGCAACGACGGGCTCTTCGCCCATGCCCGGCCAGGTACTTTGTTGGTGGACCACACGACTTCCAGTCCTTCGCTCTCCGTCAGAATCCACGAAGAAGCATCTAAAAAAGGCTTGGGCGCCATCGACGCTCCAGTCTCAGGAGGTGACCAAGGAGCGCGTCTTGGAAAGCTGGCTATAATGGTCGGAGGAGACCAGTCTTCATTCGAAAGGGCAAAACCAATCATGGAAAAATACGGAGCCGCTGTTAGACTTATGGGAGGACCTGGAGTTGGGCAACATACAAAATTGACTAATCAAATTGTGTTAACTGGAAATTTGATTGGAATGGTTGAAGGGTTTTTATATGCCAGGAAAGCAGGACTTGACATTGAGCAGATGATTGAATTAATAGGAACTGGCGCTGCTGGGTCGAATTATTTTAAAGCTGTTGCTCCGAAAATTATGAATCGTGATCATTCACCTGGGTTTTATGTGCAACATCTGGTTAAGGACTTGGGACTTGCTCTTGATGAATGTAAGAGAATGGGGATTATCTTGCCTGGGACTAGCATGGCTAACCAGTTTTACTTGTCGATGATGGCGCATGGCGAGGAGAAGCTCGGAGTGCATGCATTGATTAAGGTGTTAGAACGATTAAATAACACGACTTTTTAGAATTAACTTTTTCAGTAAAACATGGAAACTCCTAAAAAATTCAAGTACTTGTTTTTTGTTTTTTTAGCTCTTCATGGCGCTCTTGCTGCTTTGATGGTTGGTTCTTTATCAACTGATGGATGGGTCTACTCTCAGAATCATTTAATTCTTTTTGACTCTGGAGAAAGTGACAAAAATGAATACTTTAAAGGGTCTGAGTTTCAAGGAAGTCTTTCTTTTTGCCATGAAGGGTGCTATGGAAGTTATGCGGGACTTGAGACTCGCTGGTGTGATAAATATAAAGAAGCAAAAACAATGAATGATGATCAGGAGTATGAAAGTGTCTGTTCTATGTTCAAACATCTTAATTTTGCTATGTTGGCTTATGCCTTACTTGATGTTCTTGCTTTAATTGTACTTTTGGTTTGGTTTGTAGGAATTGCTTGTTGTCTTGGACATAGTTGCTACTTTAAAATGAACTTTTTGTCAGCTGCTTGTACTGCTTTTATTCATGTTGTGGCACTTGTTGCTTATGTTGGGTTGAGTAACTTGAGCTTTGAAGGAGGGTGTGATGAAAATCCGAAAAATGGAGACTTGCCTGTACTTTGTGCGAATCATGGACCCAGGATTGCCTTGGTCGTCGCTATTATTCTACCTTTTATCTCAGTTGCTTATTGTATTGTCTCTTGTAAGTATCAGAAAGTTATGTTAGAACTGAAATTAAATGAAAATAGGATGAGACAACCAATTCAATTAGTTGAAAATGTGCCGGCTGTATTAATTTTACCTCAAAACTTGCAAAGCGTTCCTACTTATTTTCCTGAACCAAAACCTGATGATGGACAAGATGAACGTTCAATTATTTACCCGCCTGCTATCAGGAATCGGACAGAAGACAATGAAAAAAGCGTATCAGATAACTTTAAAGAGATCAATCAAGTTTCTAATCATGATGAGTAGTGAAATATAATATTTGATTGCTTTAATATAATGAAACAAGTTCTTAAGTTAAGTCAGATGTTTTCAGAAGTAGATACTATGAAAATTAATTGAATAAAAATAATAATGACAAAATTAGGAAATGGTTCAGGATTAGAAGTTAGAATTTATTGTTCTTACTTAAACTTAATTAATAGTTTGTTAATCAATTAATTAGCCTCAAATCATTTATTATAATTTCAAATGGGTTGTGCAGTTTCAAGTTCTCGTAAGAAAACCATTCCAAAAGAGCAGCCACTTATTATCTCAGATATTGATAACTTGAAGTTCTCTTCAGGTAACTTTGTAACAAAGCGTGCAGGAGCTCTTCGCCAAAACTACAACATCAGTGCAAAGATCGGCTCAGGTGCATTTGGTTATGTCAGACTCGCAGTCCACAAGGACTCAAACCAGAAGCGAGCAATAAAGACAATAGACAAAGAGACGATTACAAAAGACATGAAAGAACGCAGCAAGTTCTTCAACGAAGTCGACATTCTAAGACGTGCGGACCATCCAAACATAATCCGCCTTTACGAGTTCTACGAAGATGACCGTCACTACCACCTAGTGACTGAGTACGTCGCAGGTGGAGAGCTATTCGACTTCATCATTAAGAGCAAGATGCTGTCAGAAGCCATCGCAGCTAACTTCATGAGGCAAATTTTAAGCGCAGTCGCTTATTGTCACGAGCAAAACATTGTACATCGTGACTTGAAACCTGAAAATCTCCTGCTTGATAAGGAAAGTGCTGATGCGACTGTCAAAGTCATTGATTTCGGAACTAGCGCTATATATGACCAGAATAAGCAGCTTACGCAAAAATATGGAACGGCTTATTACATTGCTCCTGAAGTTCTTAGGAAAGAGTATAATGAAAAGTGCGATATTTGGAGCTGTGGAGTTATTTTGTATATCTTTCTTAGTGGTAGACCACCTTTTGGAGGGAAAAATGATAGGGATATACTTACCAAAGTTCAGCAGGGTACTGTGCCTTGGGGACCAGAATGGAACAAAATCTCAGAAGAAGCTAAAAGATTGATAAAAAAAATGCTAGAATACGATCCAAAGCATCGATACTCAGCAGCTCAAGCCTTACAAGACCCATGGATAATCTCCAATACCTCCGTCGGCCATTCCGAAAACCTAATCGACACAACCTCTCTCGACTCATTAAAAGGTTTCCGAGTGGAGCAAAAGCTTCAACACGCAGTTCTGACTTTTATCGCCTCTCAACTAATCAACAAAGAAGAAAGTAAAAAACTATCAGAGACCTTCCGAAACATCGACAAGAACGGCGACGGAAAACTGAGCAGAGAAGAACTTCTTGAAGCTTATAAATCGACCATGGGAAAAGAAGCTGCTTTAGAAGAAGTCGAGAATATCATGAAAGCTGTTGATGTAAACGGGTCAGGATTCATTGATTATACTGAATTCGTCACTGCCTGTGCAAAGAAGGATGCAATGCTTTCTGTTGAGAACTTGGAATCGGCTTTTAAAGCATTTGATTCAGATAATAGTGGAAAAATCACTGCTGGAGAACTTAGGGAAATGCTTGGTGGAGAGGCAAGTGCTCAGAATGATGTTTGGGTTAAGTTGATTGCTGAAGTTGATCAGGATAAAGATGGGGAAATCGATATCAGGGAATTCAAGGATATGATGGTTCGATATTTGAATATTGTTACTTAGAGTTCTGATAAAATAGTTATTATTAGTGGTCGAGACGCTGGTAGTTCATTTCTGAGTTTTGAGGAGAGGTGATTTCGAGTTTTTTCTTTTTCTTTAACACGATGATGATTATTACCACGAAAAGAAAGAACATCACTGCTATTAGAATGAGGAAAGCTATTATCAGTTGGTGATTTGATGAACTGCCTTTGTTTTCGGTATTTTCGGATGATGGGTCTGTAGAGTTATTTTGATTGTTTGTGTCTTTTGAGTCCTGGTCATTATCATTAGTTTTATCATCCTCATTATTTTTATCATCATCCGATTTGTCCTCCTTACTATCCTCATCCTGTCCCTCATTCCTCTCACTTCCGTCACTACTATCCCGATCCTCAACAACACCCGAAACATCATCAACTCGAATGACTCTCTCAACAAGCGTCTCTATTTTTCTATTTTCCCAAGTCCTTACCTCAATCCCAAGCCGATCATCTTCCAAAGCAAGAGCCAAGTAAGCAAAACCCAAAACTCCAAATATCATTTATGAGTCCATGATTAAAACATGCAAGATCTAGTATTCCATATCCCACCTAACTAATTTGCACTGATAAATGGAAGTAGTCGGCACCACTCAAATGGCATTACCTTATGAACCATTCAGCCAAGTCGAAATCATTGAAAAAATCAACTTCAAGACTGAGATTTGCAAGAACTGGACGATTGGGACATGCCATTGGGGCGACAAGTGTATTTTCGCTCACGGTTATTCAGAGCTGAGAGATAAAAAGGTGGTGAAAGCGAACTACAAGACGAAAAGGTGCAAACAGTTCCATGAAACAGGTTATTGCGTATACGGAAACCGATGCCAGTTCAAACATAAAGAACTAGCTGAAAGTCCAGACCTTTCATTCCGGAAAAGACTACCTGTTTTTATCAAGATAGAGAAGAAAGGAAGTAATTTAATTAATAAGTAAACTAGAGACCCTAGTCAGTTCTTTTTGCATTATAAGAATTATAAGATGGAAAACTCTGAACTCTCTTCAAGACTTTCGAATTCTTCTTCGTATCGACGTGAAAAGTCCTTTCGATACCCGATATCACGGGAAAAATTGACGGTCATGAACCTTTGCAGAGCTTCGATCCGTGAAGAGTCGACGAATCCGACTCCAATGAACTTGAAAAGCCGACCAGCTTACAGGCCTTGCCCGACAGACCCGACCATCACAATGATTCCTCTGCCTTTGTCATCTTCTCCGTCAATTCAAAGCATCCAACCGTCGAATACAAGAAAAAACTCATCTCAATTAGACTTGAGTCCTTGTAAAACTGAAATTTGTTCAAGGATTTATATGCCAGGACTTACTACTAGTAACTTAAGTTTGAACTCACCTCTTTCTATCAACGCATCACCTCCGAAATATGGGTCTTTTTCGAAAATCTCTGAACGATTTGAAGCTGATCATCTACAAAGTGATGGACAGATCTTGTCTGCACGGTCAGGAATTCATGGAAAAGAAAATTCATGTGAAATTTCTGCTATTGTTGAAGAAAATTCTGGATCTGAACATCATCAAGGAACGAATCCTTCGATTATTTATAATGTTGATAAAGTATCGAATCTTGATTCGGATTCTTCTGAGATTTCTTTGTCTATTGAAAAGACACCGTCGATGTCGCTTCCGGTGCATAATGGGATCATGCCTGATGAAGATTTTGAAATTGACAAGCAGCCCCGGTCAAGTCTTTCCATGCGGTTCAAGTCGAGTCAACAGAACCTCCTGGCCCTAAGTTTTGAAGAGGCCTACTCTTTATTCAAAAGCTTGAGTCTCGAGTTTTTTCCTCAAAACTTATGGATAAGGAGCCTAGGTGACTTTTTCTGCTGTAAGCAGCCAAAAATCCTAGAAAACGAAGACCTAGAAATCTGTGAAAAACTCATAGTTTTTACATATCTCGGCTTCAATCAACGAGATTTTTTTCATTCAAGACTCTTGGCCAGTGTTTTCGAGCGATTTTCCTTGTTAGGAAAGCTGAAAGAAACATGGATAGACATCGGTTTTTCCAGTAACAATCCCCATCACGATGACCTAAAACATGACGTTGCACCTTTAGGGTTATTCCAATTGTTATTCATTGAAAAGTTCATGCCAGAGTTCGTAGAAGAGTTTTTAAATTACTGTCTTGAGCAGAACATGGCTTTTATCATGATCGCTTTTGACATGAGCGAGATCTCTGTAGTTGTCCTTCGCAAAAAACTCCTAAATTCGATTATTAATCAGAGTTCCAAGTCAGTCGAAACCATCTTCTTCTTGTATGCTGGGTGTCTTTTTTACTGGTTTTCTCTGCATAAAAAACATGGCGCTTTGCCTGGGGAAATCAATTATTTGGTCGAAAAACTTGCTTTGAAGAACCCGGTTGTTTTGATCAATTTGGCTAAGGAAAAGTGGGAGGCTGAATAGTGTAAAGTAATAAATGGCGAATAGCAACTGCCCGCGCATTGATGATATTTTTTTAAAGAAACTTCTGAGAAGTGATATAAGAATGTACTACTCTACGAGGTATCTTAATGATAGACTTTATCTACATTATAAGGGGTTTAGGAAAATTGAGAACCTTGAAGAGTTTACTGGACTGAAGGTCTTGTATATTGAGGGAAATGCTTTTGAAAAAATTGAAGGACTTGATTGTTGCACTGAACTTAGATGCTTGTATCTTCAAGAGAATTGTATTAAAGAAATTTCAGGACTTGAGAAACTGGTAAATCTTCACGCTCTCAACCTAAGCGACAACCTAATCGAAACAATATCCGGTCTTTCCACTCTTTCATCTCTAGAAACCCTTCAACTCCAAAGAAACAACATCGGCCGTAACGGTATAACCGACTTGACAGGTCTTTTAGAAGCCCAGGCAGTATCAGTTCTCGACATCAGCAACAACCGAATCGACTGTTTAGAGGTCTTAGAAGACGTTTTATACAAGCTTCCAAATCTGGCAGTGCTTTACCTTCAAGGCAACCCAGTGTGTAAAAAGATTCAAAACTACCGAAAAGAGTTAATCGTTCATCTGCCCAACTTGAAGTTCCTTGATGATCGGCCAGTCTTCCCTGAGGACAGAAGATTCGCTCAAGCCTTTTCAAGGGGAGGCCTTCAAGAAGAAAGAGAGGAAAGGAAAAAATGGGACCGCGAAAAAGAAGAAGAAAGAGTCAGAAATCATACGGCTTTCAGGGAAATGATTGATAAGGCTAGGGCCGAAAGGGAGGAAAGGAAAGTCGAGGCGAATAGTGTTCATAGTACTGATGAAAGTAACCCTGAAGTATCTGCTGGGTCACAGGTTTGGAGCTCTTCTACTGATGGAGAAGGGGAAACTCCTGAATGTTCTACACCGAATAGTATGGAAATTTTACTTGGGGATGAAGAGATTAGGAAAATTAATTATGATGATGTTGAATAATTGTTGATCTTTACTATTGTGGGGTGAATAAATGGATTTTTGCATAGCTGCTGTTGGAATAGCTTCTTCAGGCCTATCTTTAGTCACTATATTAAATGCAATAGGCCTTCAATCATTTATTTATTTGACTATCTGGACTTTGATAATCCATCTGTCACTCTTTATGAGTTTATTAGGTGGATTCATGAAAAGTCACCTGTTTAAAGTTTTAATTATAATCAGTTGGACTCTAGGCTGGCAAGTGACAATTGTATACTGGGTGTACGTTTTTCCTTTATTGACTGAAAAAAATCGTCTTCCTCTGCCGCCGTGGTTCGACTTTCTGGCTCATGGTGGAGTCCATTTCCTGGTAGTGTTAATTTTTTTGAGGTTCAAAGGAAGTTTCACTACCCAAGACTTTGTTTATCCTCTCAGCGTTGCCCTTGGGTACTTGTTTTTAGTCGTTACTCCTCTCAGGTTTTTAGGTGTGATTGTTTATCCGAAGTTCTTCGAAGAAGTAATTCCAACAATTTCTGTTATTATCGGATCTATTGTTGTTAGTCTTTTCTGCTTTTATGCAGGAAAAGTCGTAAAAGATAGAAAAATGGTGAAAGTTGAGTGAATTAGAGTAGTTAATAGTTTGGAAGGTTGAAGGATGATTTAAGAAAAGAGTATTTAGAGAATATTATTAATGAATATTGATTGTCATGCAAGATCGTTTCATCATAATCTCTTGGACTACTGAAATGTTATTCATAATATCGATGCACCGTGAATGGTCCTTACCTTGTTTATAAGTACACACGATGCAATAATAATGACTAGGATTATTTTCTTGTTGTCCAGTAGTTTGATTTATTACCCTACATTTACACCAATTTCCAGATAAATAAGCTGGATTATTGCAAGATGTGCACTTCAGCTCTCTTAGATTATTTGTACAAAGATTTCTAAAATTACAATCCATGCAATTTATTTTATCATCATGGTCGTGTAAACAAATTTCACATTCACCTTCCTTTCTTTCATACGGTTGTTCTTTCATTATAATTTCATTTCTAACTAACTAATACTTGTCTCTTTTATTCATAATCAAATGCTCCAAATCATTAGCACAAGAATTGCAAACTAATTTTCCACCTAATTTATTCAGATCACTTTTAGGCTGTTGTTTCTGCACAATTGAAGTTTTTCGGCCTTTACAGAAATCGCAAGAAATTAAAGAATCTTTAAGCTGAATGAAATCACATCTTTTTTCTTCATCTTCTTGCAGCATCCACTTAAGACTCACTTTGAAATCATTGTTATATTGAATATTATTTATAATTGTCTCAATTTCATTCCACCTTCTCTCTCTTGGGTAGTTGACTATCGATGAAAGATCTCGAAGAGTTGCCATGAATAAAAAAGTGAGTCCAAGTGAATAAACATCAGATTTGAATGAATCATGTTCTAAAGTCGTTCTTTTATTTGAAATGTAACATATATAAGCCTCTCTTAACTTAGGACTCAGGTAAAGAGGAGTTCCAGCAAGTGTCATGTTTTGATGCTTTTTTTCAGTTGCACATCCCAAGTCTCCGATGACTAAATTCCAGTTATCATCAATAAAAATATTTTCAGGTTTAATATCCCGATGCGCTATATTTCTCTTTTGAAGTTCTGCGAAAAGTTTAGCAGCTTGTTTAAGATACTCCATCAAAGTATACTCATTAAAATAATCTCTCAAAGCTATTTGTCTATCAATCATTTTTTTTAGATCCCCATTCTTGTAATAATCCATGATAATCCTCAAAAAGTACCTATTGCCACTTTGAGAAATATTACAATCATAAACATTCGAAATTCCTAGAGTTCCTTTAAACTGATAAAGTGCGAAGACTTCCTTGTACTTTTCATTCGCCTCTTCAATATTATGAAAATAAAGAATTTTAATAGCAACAATTTTATTCTCATCAGTTTTCAATCCTTGATAAACTTCAACCTCCTCTCCCCTTCGATAGATGACAGTTCCATACTGATAAGGATCCACCATAATTATATCTGATCTATAAATGGAAGTCGAAGACCTCGACTGTCAGATATACTCTCACCTCCAATCTTCCCAAAAGGCTTCAGACCCAAGCCACCTGAAAGTTTCGATTTCGACTCTTCTCCGCCTTCTTCAAAACATTTCCGACCACCCGTCAGAGGCGAAGTTCCGTTCAATAAAACGTTCAAACAAGGCGATCCAGTCAAAACTCCTCTCAGTTCAAGGCATCAGCGAAATTCTTACTCTCGTCGGTTTCACAGCGCAAGACTCTGACACCCTGACTTTGTCCTCGACTCAAAACATTGAAACCGCGATGGTCATTCTTCAGGCCTTCGAATGTGAACTCGCTGAAAGTCTTAAGACCGAAGAAGAAAAAGAACATGAAAGACGTCAACAAGAAATAAGGAAAAAAGCTCAGGAAAAAGAAGAACATAAGAAAAGACTGCTGGAAGGAGCGAGACTTGACAGACAAGAGACCAACACGAAGTTGATGCCCACGCAGGACTCAGTCGCGATTAATAGAGGACCGGGAACTGCAAAGACCTTTAAAGATATCGGGGTTGATTTGAATGTGCAGAAAAAAGGATGACGATAAGGAAAGTCAAGTTTCCACGACTTCAAGTGAAACTTCAGGGAAAAGTCTTCCTGTTGTGGAGAGGTCGGTAATAATGAATAGATGTCTATAAATGGGATCTAATCGATGTGGGGATTGTCGAAAGTTCGCTATTGTTTATTGTGAATGCTCTAAACAAAAGTACTGTGATTTTCACTTTTACAAGCATATTGATCAGGGCGATGGTCATGAGGTTAAGTATTTAATTGAAAACAATGCTGATGGACTTACTGATATTGAAAGTGATGAACGGGACTTGCAAAAAAGTGGCTTCGCTGTTAGTGGTGTCAAGTTCCCGGTTTGTGACTTGGCTGTTGGAAGCACTCAAATTTTCACAGCGGAAAAAGACGGGGTTTACATGCGTCCCAAAGAAGGCTTCGCTGTCGGGAAACAGTTTTTGACTTATTTTTCTGTCTGGTCACTTGACTTGAATGATGATCACAACATCGTCGTGGCTGGTCTAGACACAAATGAAATTTGTGTCTTTAACTATTTACTATCCACTGAACCTATTTCAATATTCACTAAAAGTGGCCCTATTTCAAGTGTCAAGCTTTTTCACAAGACTAAATCCGACAACTCAAGTTTCTCCCAAATCAAAACAAATGACCTGCTTGTAGCTTCAGGTTCTAATTCCGGTGACATAGAGATCTACTTACTTTCAACCACAGGAATTACTCAAGTTTTCAGTGAAAAATCTCATGAAAAACCTGTAGTTTCAATAGCGGTTAGTTCATCTTCCAGGTATTTAATTACAGGCTGCACTTTTGGACTTATAAACATTTTCGATCAAAACAACGGATTTCAACTTACCTCGAAGTTATCTCCTTTAAAATCATCAATTGTTTCAATCAGAATTTCAGAATCTTCTGAAATCTTCACCGCGACCTTAAACGGCGAGGTCTCTGTGGGAAACATCGAAGAGAACCAGTTGAATCTTATCTACTCCCACAATGATCAGATCTTCAACATGCAGATCGATTCCCCAGGGTGTTATTTTTACATATCCGACGCAAATTACAGCATTTTCAAAGTAACCCGAGGCAACATCGACGAAAAACTAATGATTTTCACTTACTGTTCTTTCGTCAGGTCCTTCGTTCTCGATTGTTCATCACCTTCAGAAACTTTATACCTTGTGGTAGGCGAGAGCGAGTTAACCAAAACCGACATCATCAGCCGAGAAAACAAAAAAATAAGTCCTTCCCGTTTGATTCTTACAAAATTCTTCGGAAAGGCAAGTCAATACCTGCTATGCGGTTACGAAGATGAAGAAACATTGATTTTCGACGTTTCAACAAGTAAGATAATGTACAACTACAGTTCTGTGAAAGAAGTAGAAGAAGGTTTAAACAATACTTTTAAGAATAAATAATTTCTAACTATTGAGTTAAACCAAGTCCCTTCGTTTCGCCTTCTTAGGACTCACTGCGTCGAGGAAAAAGTCAGTCTTGGTCCTCTGGGCTTCTGGGACGTAATCACGTCTGGGGTGTCCCACGTAGTACTGTCTTGGTCTCACGATTTTATTCTCAGGGTCTGAGTGGAACTCTTTCCAATGCGCGAGCCACCCGACGATTCTTGGAATCGTGAAGAGAACGGGGAACATGTCTGTTGGGAAACCCATTGCTCGGTATATCACTCCTGTGTAGAAGTCAACGTTAGGGTAAAGCTTTCGGTCGATGAAGTACTTGTCGGTTAAAGCGATTTTTTCAAGTTCCATTGCGATGTCGATTAGAGGCTCTCTTCCACAGACGGAAAACACGTCTTCTGCGATGGTTCTGACGATTTTTGCCCTTGGGTCGTAGTTTTTGTAAACACGGTGACCGAAACCCATCAGTCGGCCGTTTCCTCGCTTTACGCCTTCGAGGAACTTTGGAATGTTTTCGATTGAACCGATTTCTTCTAACATTCTTAGAACTGCTTCGTTTGCACCTCCGTGTCTTCTGCCGTATAGAGCCGCTGCGGCTCCTGCGATGCAGCTGTACACGTCGACTTCACTGGAAGCCAGGTGCCTCATAGCAGCAGTCGAGCAATTAAGTTCATGTTCAGCATGTAAGATAAACAAAACATCCAAAGCCTTGACCAATTTCGGATGAGGTTTAAACGAGCTTTCATTGAGTCTATCCATCATATACAAAAAGTTCTCAATATAGCTCAAACCCTGTGCTGGGTCATTAAAAGGCCTTCCGATCCTATTCCGATAAGCAAAAGCCGCAACAGTCGTGATACGACCAATGATCCTATAGATCTGCTTGTTAACCTGCAGAGTATCTTTATAAGGGTCAAGTCCGGGTAGCAAGGCAGGGTTTTGTTCAGGCTGAAAGGTACTCATGGCTGCCATGGTACTGACCAGCACGCCCATAGGATGAGCATCATAATGAAAGCTCTGCATCATTCTTGAGATATCAGTATGAATATAAGTATGATGCATAATTTTATGTTCCCACTGCGAAAACTGCGTTTTCGTCGGCAATTCGCCAAAAATCAGCAAAAATGCAACTTCAAGAAAAGTTGACTTCTCAGCCAGTTCCTCAATAGGGTACCCTCGATACTCAAGAATCCCTTTATCGCCATCAATAAAACTTATCTTCGAAGTACAGCAAACAGTCTGCATGTACCCCGGGTCGTACAACATCAAGTTCTCTCCTTCCTTCGACTTGAACTTTCCCAGGTCTTTCGCTTCAATAAAGTTATTTTTTATCTCAAGTTCCGCTGACTTGCCACTGCGACTGTCAGTGACAGTCAAGGAAGACTTCGCCAGAAGATGTGACTCGACAAGTGCGAGTCGTTGAAGAGCTCTGTCCATATTTATGACGTAATAAGTCTTGTGAATGAATTTTCTGATGTGGTTAGATTATTATTACTGGGAAAGTTTTAATATTGTGAAGGTTTCGTATTCCTGAGAAGATTTCGGGTAGTCTTTGTTTTGTTCTAATCGTCTGTGCAAGTCAGTCACAGGTTTAAAGTAACTGTGAGACATGGCTTCTCTAGGAGTGATCCTTTCAGCCTGAGTAGGAATTACATGGTCGTAAACGAGGCACTTGTCGAGGAAGTCCAGGACTTCTTCAGTGACCAGATGACGGTTCTGACTATTGACGAATTGAGTCCACTTTTTCCTCGGGTACTGTCTCAAAATATCATCAAATTCGTCGTCAAGGTCAATGTTATACTTGTTGATGTACTCATAAAGGTCATCAGTTCCCATCACTTTCGCAACTTTAATCAACTGGTCATAATTATCATCTCCATGAAAAAAAGGTTCTTTTTTGAAGATCTAACTGAAAATTACCATCGCTGCCAACATGGCTCCAAGACTCCAGATGTCGAGAGAATAGTTGTAAAGCTGGTCGTTTACTAACAGCTCTGGACCTTTATAGTACCTGGAAGCTACCCGCACGTTGTACTCTCTTCCTGGAAAGTAAAACTCGGCAAGGCCCCAGTCGATTACTCGCACTTTACGACGACTATGGTCGATCATTATGTTGTGAGGCTTGATGTCACGGTGCATGATTCCCTGTGAGTGGCAGTAGTCAAGAGCTTTTAAAATCTCATAAATATAAAATCTTATCTCGAAGTCGTTTAAAGTCGGAAATAAAGTCTTGTAGTCAGTGTTGTTCACGTGTTCGAAGACAAGAGCTGGAGTTCTTGATGATGGGTCTCTGACAATATCGAGTAATTTTATAATGTTTGGACCGTTTTGAAGGTTTTGAAGGATTTTTACCTCTCTGAAGATCTTTTTCTTCTTCACTGGCTTTAGAAGTTTGATTACTACTTTCGTGTTGGTTGATTTTTTGGTGCCGAGAAAAACTTCAGAGTATTTTCCACGGCCTATCTTTTGGTGGACTTGATAATCATCTGGAGTATTCCACTGGATTTGTAAAAAATCGAAAGTGCTGTACTCTGGAGGACGTTCCCGGTTTACGTTTGAGTAAAACTTGGGTACTGGGTAGTCCATTTATATACAGATTTTCATGGGCTGTCTTTGTCCACCCAGCCAATCTCCAACCCCAAATATGAACCTATTAAAAGTAATTGAAAAGCCAAACAAGCCAACAAAGCGAAGTTCCTCATTAAACAGCATCAATTTAGAAGATCTCTATCAAGTAAATCTCGAGTCTCACTCAAATTTCTTCGCCGATTTCCGATTATCATCTCAAAAAATCGGTTCAGGTCGCCACGGAGTAATAAAACTATGCTACAAAAAAACAAACAACAAGAAATTCGCAGTAAAACTCTTAAAAAAAGACCCAACCTCTGAAACATTCAAATTAAATCTCTCAATCCTTCGTCAAGTGCAATATTTATCAGTACTAAACCACCCATCACTGTTAAAAATCCATTCATTTTACGAAGACCACATAAATTTTTACATTGTTATGGACCACTTTAAACAGGGCGACCTTTATGAAAGGCTAATAAAAAATCATAAGTTTTGTGAAACTTGCACTTCTCGAATAATGCGGCAGATCTTCTCAGCACTCGCTTTTTTGCACAGCAAAGGATTGGCTCATCGCGACATTAAGCTCGAAAATATGCTGTTGGAAGAAAATGATTCAGAAATTTTAGTGAAAATCACTGATTTCGATACTTTTGGTGTTTTAGATGGAAAGTTTTTTCATCAGTTTCAAGGAAGTCTTCCTTATATGGCTCCTGAAGTGTTGAAAAGATGGTATAATGAAAAGTGTGATGTTTGGAGCGCTGGAGTCGCCATGTTCGCCATGCTCACTGGAAGGTACCCGTTTGTTGGAGAGACTTCTGAAGAGATTTGTGGAAGGATTTTGAATCAGGAACTTGATGGAAGTGATTTTATAGGAATTTCGAATGATGCTGTTGGACTAATTAAGAAGGTTTTAGAGAAGGATCCTGAAAAACGATTTTCAGCTGCTGAGGCTTATCGACATGGCTGGATCTTGAAGAACAGCTATCGTTCTATTCAAAAGCCGGTGAAAATACCAGGATACGATGCTTTATCACATGGTCTCAAGTTATGGGCTCTGCAATACGTGATCGACGATTACGACCTGGTTCATTTTGAACTAGCTTTTTTACAGTCCGATAGCAACTTAGACGGTTTCCTAGATACCTCAGAACTAAGCGACTACTTAAAACTAGTCAGTCATCATGAGTCAACCCTAATCATTTCTCATGGTTTTTGGACAACTCCTAATCATCTAAACTTTTACGAGTTTATATCAGTGATGGCTCCAAGTTCATTCTGGGAAGATCATTATTCTCAAATACTAAGTGAATTTCCCTTAACATTCCCAACAACTGAGTCAAAAATAGTCTTTTTTTTGAAGTCGAAGCTTAAAGGTCCCGGGCGATTTTCAGGAATCTCTTCTGACGAAGAACTGACTGAAAGAGACCTTTGGTCATTAGTGACAAAATAATGTAAATATGTATAATGGAAATCCCTCAGCAGTGGTCATGGCTCAAGCCAAGCGATGTCTTCATCTTACTAAAAAGCTCTGAAAGTAGTGCTTACCCTTTCATCACCTCTTACTCAACCGTTCCGAAGGCAGGGAATATCTTTTTCATTAGGAAGTCCCAGTTTAAAAGATGGAAACAAGACGGCCATAATTATATCAGCAGAAAAAACGGCGTCGGCATCAGAGAAGACAGAGAAAAGTACACATTTGGAAGTGAAACTGTCACTTGCACATATGTCCATGGCTCTGGGGCTTGTCCAAGCTGTAAAAATTCTTATCTTGTCACTTGTTCTAACTGCGGGTTAAATATCACTTCTGTGCTTTTTCATCGAAGAGCTTATTGGCTTGTTTCTAACCCTGAAATCATACTCGTTCATTATTTGGATGACTCGATGGAAAAAATCACTGATAATAACTTTCAAAGCTCGGGAGAACAGATTAAAAAAATTGCGGAATTGTTGAGACAAATTGATTTTGAGTCTTTTTCCGGAATGAAGATTATTGAGTTCTGTCCTGAGTGGAGTGATGTTCATGGAGGTACGAAAGTTGTGATTTGTACTGACCCGCCTTTGCTGGTTCCTAATCCTCAAAATCTTTTTTGTGCTTTTGGAGATATGTTGGTGCAGGTGGAGTCGGTTATGTTAGGAGTTTTTAAATGTTTTACACCTCCTCATTCCCCAGGCTATGTCGATTTTTACCTAGTCTACGAGTCAAGAGACATAACCCAAACCAGAAAAATTTTCGAATTCAAAGACCTAGGCCAAGAAAATTTCATATCAAAAAGCTTAGAATGGTGGGAATCGGACCGAAAAACAATAGAAAAAGACCTCATTGAAAACATGCAAATAGACCTTCAAGAAGAGTTCGACGAGAACCAATTCGACGAATGTTTTTTCCTAACCCAATTCTCAAAAATCACTGAAAAACCTGACTGGGACGATTTACTCGAATGTGGCCGAAGCTACCTTCACTTCTTCTGCGCCTTGGGTTTTTCTTCATTAATCCGAAATTTCTCAGACTGGATAAGAAAGCCAACAATAAAAGACCAAAACGATAAAAGTCCAATCGACATCGCACTGATCAAGCACAACTACGACTGTGCTTACGAGTTGATTAGAATCAGCTGTGAAGACTCAGCAGGACTGAAATTCTGGAAAAAAGACCTGCTAAACGACCGAGTTCAAAAAATTCAAAGTCACGTCCGAGCCTGGATCCAACAACGACAGTTCAAAAACTTAAAAAGCGCTGCAAAGGTCTTGCAGAAGACTTTTCGAGGAATGATTGCTAGAAGGAACTTCAAGTATCAGAAACAAGCTGCGATTTTAATTCAAAAGTCAGTAAGAAGGTGGCTTATTTCTTTAGACCATCATTAGATTAGCTAACCTGCTGAATAGTCTATTGTCAGTTCGTTGAATTCATTACTTTTCAGGAAATCTTGGAAGAAATCGTTGTCGAACTCGGAGTAAATCTCTGAAAAAATCAATTCGAAGTCAGAATCGGAACTTAAGTTGAGACTTGGAGGGAATTTCATCTGGGATTTTAAGTCTTTTAGAAGATTGAGGATTTTTTCTTTTTCTTGATGTGATTTCGTCTTTTCGTATACGCAGATGTTGAAAAGGACTTCGAATTGGAGTCGGAACTTTGGGCTAGGATTTTTTTTTAGTTGGTCTTTGATTTTTTCAACGAAAAATTTACTTTTTAAGGCGAAGTCTAAGTCGAATATATCGGGTAAGGGGATTATGAAGTGCTTGTCGTGCTCGTAGATGGAAACGGTGTTGATGGTTAAGATGATTGTGTTTCGGATAGGCAGTACTAGTAAAAATACAAGATTGGATTCAATGAAGATAATGATGTAACAACCGATCCACCCTATTACATAGAGAGTGTATTCGATTTTTAAAGATATATCACAGTTTTTTCGATTTATGTAGATGTTTAGCATGATCATTGTTAGGCATTCGAGAAATAGTTGAACTATTGCATGTGTATATAAAATTGAATCGAACTGAGACTCATCAAGTTGAATTGATATGCTCGTAATAATAATACAGAGAACGGGCAGAATTAAGGCGGATGCTGTAATTATCAACACTTTGATATTCCAAGATAGTTTCAACCTACTTTTCAAAGAGTGTGCATTTTTTGAGGCAAAGTAACCTGAACTGAGTTTGATTAAATTGAAGATACGGTAGATTTTTAATAAGAGAGTTAAAAAAAACAATTCATTTAAAGTCACTAACATAAAATAAATGATCTGCATCAATAGGTTAAAATGTTCTATGCCTTTTATAGCAAAGTACCCATATATTATAGAGAGTAGAACTTCAAGATACCCAAAAACTGCTGAAAATATTATTAAGAAGTAAGATCTGGCATAAACTGCCTGAGAATCTCTGAATGATGAGATGTAAATACAGAGCCCAATGAAGTAAAGAGTGATCACGGTAAATAATATAATCATGCTAATTTTCATGTTTTCTGGTTCAAATGCCATTATTATAAAATACTAAAAGTACTGCTATCGATAAAAAGATTGTTTATCAAATTTCAAGAATTGTGATTATCCAGAATCATGTCCTTTGAAAAATTTTTAATTAAGCCATTCAAATTCAGTCTCAGTCAATTTCTATATCTAAATAAATTCCAGAAAAATACAGGTAAGTAAAAAAATTAAAACAAGGTCAAAACTTGAAAATTCAAATGAAATTGATAATCTTTTCATATTCCTTATAATCAGAGTTCATAATAAAAGTTCTCTAAATCCCAATACTAAGATTTAATTAATTTACCCAAAAATTTCCAAAATTTTATTTAAAACCTCAAAGCGATAATATTTTCCATTCATGAATTTCTAGTCTTAACCTTTACCCACAAACCTGATCAATCAAAACCTCCAATCCAAATTTTATTATTCCCATAATATCTTAATGTATGCACAAAAAAAAGCACCAACATTACAACTCCCAGAGCGACCAATGGACCGATTTCTATTCTCTTACATAAAAAAAAACCTAGATCAGTCTATATTCAAAGTAAGCTAAACCTAGGACATCCGAAGTAAATTAATCGTAACAACAAGACGGTTCAAAACAAAGATAAAAAACTTAAAATTCGGCCGAAAAAGTTACTTTAAAACTCTCTGCAAAAACTACTACTTCTTCGAAACCCTCATCAAACGTGAAATCGCTTTAAGCCTAAAAGAAAGACAAGAAGAGTCAATAAATCGAAGCAGCTACGAAGAAGTAATGAAAAAAGACAAGAAATTCAAAGCTTTTCGAAAAAAAATCTCAGTTCTTGAAGCAGAACTTTTAGAAACCAGGAAAAAAAAAGACCAGCTGATAGAAAAACTCCATAAAGAACAAGACGAGGTCGAAAATAAACAGAGAAAAAAAGAGTATCTTGAAAAACTCATGAAAAAAGCAGCGACTAGAAGAGAAGAACTCATGAATCTTAAAAGAAACTGGTCTCAAAGTCCAGCAAAGTCCCAGCCTAAGTATTTAAAAATTGAAGAAGAATATCTATCGCGAGCTACTCTTGAAAAATCTCAGAGGATCTTTGAAGCTCTTGAACAGAAATCACTTAATATGAAATCTATATCTAAAGAAGAGATCGAAAATCATTCGAAATTTTATGATGATATCATTTCTGAGGCTAAACGAAAAAGAAAAGCAAAATTGAAAGAGTATTTTGTAGATTGCTTAAATAGTCCCTCGAATATTTTTAAAAAAGCGATACAGGATGAAAGAGAGTCGTTGAAAAACTCTAAAAAGTCGATGCTCGCCAAAAGAACAAACTACAGCCACCTGATAAAAGAGCTCTACCCTCCAACAATCCCAAAGATAACCCTAAGCGAGCCCAACAGAACTCCAAAAAACATCAGCCCAAAATCCCCAAAAAAACGATCAAGTTTAGCCTTAGTGAGATTTTCACGTCCAATTCTAAAGCGAAACGCGACTCCTGAGACATTAACCCCTGCCTCTCTAAACACTCCAAGCATCATGTCAAAAATCAACTCAGGTTTTTTCACTCCCAAGTCACATTCAACCATCGACAAGAAGAACTATCTAAACGATTTAAGATTAAAAAGAAACAACAGCGACAAGTTCATAAGCGCTTTTGAAACATTAAGTTTATGTGAAGGAGACCGTAACAAATTTCGAGCATTGGAAAAAATCCAAAAGATTGAAAAAATTGCTTTGGTTGAAAGTGAAAAAGCAAGGTTTAAAGACAACAGAAGTACCGAAGGCGCTTTTCAAGAGGCTAAAGCGAATGAACTGCTTTTGGAGTCTTTGAAGGCGAAGATGAAACTGCTTCCGACGAATAAGATGTCGTCGTTTTCTTTATATCTTAACTAGAGTTAATTGACTTGCTTTCACGCCCTCCCATGATGGACAAAGGCACTTCGATGTCGACCGTGTTGCTTTTAAACTTGAAGTCGTTGTCGTCGTAGTAAACCCCGCGCAAGAGGCTAAAAGCTGTAAGCATGATAAAAACATGCCACAAAGAATGAGTCTGTTTAGATTTTACAATGTAATAATTATAATTTCCTTGAAATCCCCTTGAAACTAAAGCGGAAATCAGGAAAATCAAAGCAAAACCCAGCCACTTGATTCTAAAGTTTTTTGATTTAAACAAAAAAATACCCAGGGTTTTAAAAAAAGACTTGTTGAACTCTCTGTGATTTTTATTGTAAATAAAAAGAAAGAATCTGGTGAATGGCACAAGTGAAACGATGATCAAAGGCTGAATAAAAATTACTAGAATCGAGGATTCAAACATGCTGAAACCAGTGCCTAGTCCCAGGTAAAGTAAAATGATGAGAACTGATAGAAGTAATGAGAACTTTAACTTAAGTTGTGTCAGCTTCGCAAGGTAAATAATGCTGACGCAAACACTGTAAAAGCTGAGTATAAAGTCAATCACTCTCAGTGAGTATGAAGAAAACCCGAAGCAATAGTACTGCTCATCACACCAGTGATAGATGTAACTTGCTATCATGTTCGCTGCATATGCTGTTATTTCCACATAAGCCTTTATTCTGAACCCATAGACGACTGCCAAGCACATCGTCAGGTTGGAGAGTGTTAAAAACATGATGGCCACCCAGTACCTCGTGTCACTTATCGCATCTTTTTCACAGTAAAAACCTCCAGTGTTTTGAAGACAGTAACAGAAATACACGATATCGTCGTAGTCCTCGTCGGGCTGCGAGTTGCACATGTTATCTCCAATTTTACTTCGGAAGACTCGAAAAAAATAACTATCATTTGAATGCATCTCGATGTTTATGTAGAGATCTCCGAGTTTAGCGTATTCAATCTCTGCTATTATTTCATCTGAGTGCTTTTTGCAGTAGTTTTTTGAATCTGACTCGCAAAGTGGCATCGGGTTTTGAAGTCCTTGAAGACTGTATGAAAGACTTTTTAATTTGTTATTTCGAGATTTTAGACTCACAGCGTAACGGTATTTTATATCATCTTCAGCGATTGGAAGAAGGACGTGAAGAATAGTTTCATTTACTTCATCGGTGTACCCGGGATTCTCAGGGATTTTATTAAAAGTGCTAGCATGGTTTTTATAATAAATAGTCTCATTCAGACATTTCGTAGTAATATTAACAAAACAATCTTCAGTCTTTATATTAACAAAAGTCGTGTTTGTGAAGTTTCCAATAAAATACCACCAACCTGTCTTGGGGAACTTGAAATTTTTTTCGCCACTTTCGAGACTTTTCTGGAAATTGGTAGAACTTATTGAAAAGTTTGAGTTACTTTCAACTGTTAGAGTAGCTGTGGACTCACTTACGTATATCAAAGATCCTGCGATTCCTTCGATATCAGAAAAAGTGTCGACTATAGGAATATCGCAGTATTTACTTTGAGTTTTAGTGAAGTTCCAAGGAGCGATTGTAAATTTTCCTGAGGGACAATAATAAGCACTGATGAAAATTGTGTACTCCCAACCTCTCACTGTGTAAGCGTTAAACATGTGAAACTCATCTAACAGTCCTCCGTCAATTCTCACGATAATAAAACTACCTGATCGAGGAAAAATTGATGAGACTAGTTTTCCGTGTTTTCTTTCAAGGTTTAAGTAAAAGTCGTGATGTTTTTCGTTTGGAACTCCGTCCAGGCTACCGTAAGCTTTTGGTTTTGGGTCTGGGTATTCGCTTAGTTCACCGTCTTTGTTTCGGAGCTGGATACCGATGTCTAAAGAGAGAAGAGGTCCTTTTGGTAGATAGATTTTTTCGAAAATACTCTTCATTTTACTCAAGTGTCCATCGTAAGTCTCGAAGTATTTGGAAATTTGTTCATATCCTGAAGAGATTTTTAAAATAGCTAAAATCCAAATCATCATTTTTAGACTTGATAAATGAGAAATTTATGTTTAGTTGAAATTATAATATTTCTTAAATTTTGAAATCATACAAAAGTATTTAGCAGTGAGTATAATATAGGATATTTCATTGATAGATATTATTGAAATGATGTCAATATGAACAAATTTTTTATTTATTAATCATTCAGAGTCACAAAAGATTCAATTTATTATAAGGTAAAGCTTGAAAAAATGATACAAAACTTTAATCTATATTGTTTTTTATCTCTCATGTTTCGTTCAAATGATTTTTACATTATTAATGTTTTTTATATGAAGATTGTTGTAGTTCATGTTAAAGTTTACTTTCTTTGATTATAATATTAGCATAAATCACTGGGCTTGAGAAACCAAATCTTATTCTTAAAATTTAAATTTCCTATATTTAACCTCATGATTGAATCAAATTTCATAATAATTCTATATTATTCAATTAATTATGCTTAATTCTCGCTTAACTATCTAAAGACAATTTCTTTAAAATTTTTAGTCATTTATTCAAGACTTAATGCGCTTGAAACAAATTTACTAGATAAGACTTATTCATAGAATTCATTTGTTGATCTGCATTCGGGTCTTATATAAGGAATCCTGCACTTTGGGCATTGAATTAATCCATCTAAGTTATCAATCATAATTTCTATAATTTTTGTTGATGATAAACCTACGTATTCAACCTATTTGTGATGCGCTTTCAATAGGAAAACATAAAGCAGTATGCTTCAAACAAACTACTTTTCTCTATTTAGTTATCGAAATTGGACTGAAAAATTGAACACTAGACGATTGTAAAACGTCTAATATATTAAAATATCTCCATCTGTAGCATTTCTGAACTGAAAATGATGCGAACTGGCCGCTTAATACTTTATTGGTATCTAGAATCGGGAATATCCGATCGAAGACCAAATACTTATTAGATTAATTAGGCATGCGATCTAATAATTGATTCATGTTTTCAGATTTAATGATTTTGGAATTCAAAGAAATAAATAGCTAAGTTTTAATTAAACTTCTCAAACTAGAACCTTACTTATATAAAATAACAGATTTTAAATAATGTTTCAGAATCAGTTAAATTTTCATAGGTATTTCTATATTTTCTTTCCATAAATATTTAAGGAATCAAGTAGCAACTAATTTAAAATAGGTTTAGCAACTGATGCACTCTAAAATGGTTTCTTGGTAAAATTTTTTATCTAATAATCATAAAGAATATGGCATTCACAGGTTTTATTAAAAAAAAATGATAATTTCAGAATTGACTTCCAGATTATATATTTAAAACTTTGATTTTCATTTGTCTAGTTTAATCAGTTTAAACTGAATTCAATTTTTTATCAATATGGATAAACTGAAAAATTGATAATTTTCTGAGATGAAAATACCTTAGGGTCGTTCAGAGTTTATTTCACACAGTAAATTTCAGCTCATAGCCTTAATTAAGATTTCATCAACCTTTAATTGCAATAAATTCATCTCTAAAGTTATGTTTGTCAGGGCAAATACATTTTTATCTAAATAAAGTTATGTTTGTCAGGGCAAATCCATTTTTATATAAAAAAAATTGCACAGAAAATTCAGTAGTCTTTTACAGCAAATCAAGATTCAACGCTCTTTTTTTTCGCTTCTAAATTAAAGCGCTTGTTATTGATATAGGGCGATCCGTCGTACCTGATGCCCTTAATTGTCACTTAAAACACCTTCTAGTACATTAAAAAAAAACTCTAAAAAATCTTCAACTAATCTAAAATATTTCCCAAAATGTGAATAAAAATTCCATCCTCTACTCTAAAATTCTAAAAAATCCTTTAATCACAGCGATAATTTACTCTAATAAAACAAATATATAAAGCCTTCCAATAAAACTCGTTTGATTATCCAATATATATGGACATCATCAAGACCTTTTTCGATAGATCATGTAAATGCTGCATGTGCTTTCGACTTTTTGAGCTGATCCAAAAGCGACGAAAATGCAAAGTATGCAGTAATCCCTATTCAGGAAAAATCTTCTGCAAGCATTGCAGTACCAAGATAAACAAAGGCTTTCTCAGTGATCGATACTGCAACAACTGCTACTACAAAACTATCCTATCGAAAGACGTAAAATTTGAGTCCATCAGAAGCCAAAGTCTTAAAAAAATGAATCTTGCTCCTCATTTCGAAAAAGTTCCTAGACATCGAAGTGACTCCCGATGTAATAAAAGGATTGGGTTTCCTGTTGAAAATACGAATAATAATTAAAATTTAACTATATTGAAACATTATAAGAAAAACACTGGTTTGAATAACTCACCATGCGTCATTATTGCTGAGGTTTGTATATGGCTGATCAACTCATGCTTTCCTTGAATTCTGGCATAATTAAGAGCACATATTTTTTCACTATTGAATTTTTCCCACTTTTTCCCATTGAATTCTTTAAAAAACCTAACAACAGTAAGATAATCTTTAAAGTTGATAAAAGCATATCCAACATTGCACTGATTCTAAATAATTTCTACCCTGAAGTCAATAGGAAGATAAAAAAAGTCATAATCCAGTTCAAACTTTTTATTAATCAGTTGCAGAAGCATGACTTGCGTATATTTATTAGGAATATTCCTGATCATCAAGCTAGTTCTCTGGTCTTGTCCACTGCAAACCCTTTCCAAGTAAATCTTGAAAAAATTTGTATTTTTTTGAAATCTTCCCTCATCAAAGCTATTCTCAGTTGAGGTGCTAGGACTGATCGTTAACAAATAAGGAGACGAGTCCGACAAAAAGCTAAGTTCAAGTGAATCAGAACTAATCTCATCTTCTTTATTAACAACAAAAAAAGCAGCCCGAGCAGCTCTCACATCAAAAAAATAAACACAAAAACTCTCATCAACCCTTTTAACATCCATGATTTCCCCACAAGTGCTCAACAAAGGAAGAACCTCGAAATAATCTTCATTTAAAACCCAAACAAAATCCTTCTCCACACATTTTTCAAACTGTACTAAAACTTTCCCATCAAAACTCTCAAAAAACCTTTTGGCAGGCCTAATATCAAAAAACCCAACAATCAATTCATTTTCAAACAAATCAACACTCTGCACATCTCCAAAAGAATAAGCCATTTGAACAATCTTCGAAAATTTCCAATTTTCAACTTTTTCAACTATTCTAACCTTTCGCGAAGGTGAGTCACATTCAGTCCCTGTGATTTTTTCGAAGACTTTCAATCTTTTCCTGTTTTCCATAAGGATTATTAGCTGATTAAAATTTGTTGCAAAGGTCTTGGAATGTCAGTGATTGAGTCGTTGATCCTCACTACGAACCTGTTCAAATCGTAACACCCTGGCCGGCTGAAGCTCGCCAACAGATGCAAGGTCACCGTTTGGCCTGTTGAGACCATTGACGACTTTTCACTCGTGCTTCCCACCCAGGTGAAGTCTTTGAAGTCCTCGTCTTGAACAGCGGTGAGGGAAAGAGAGTCGAATGAGTTGCCGGAAACGTTTTTTACGCAGAAGGTCACTGGCACTTGGCATAAAGTTGATTTGTTGAAATCGTGCCGGATGTCACTTGCTGATTTAAGAGTCACTCGTATTGGGTAGGCTAGTTCACGTGTTGTTAGGTCTAGCAAAAAGTGGTAACCGGATACTAAACGGTCTGTCTCAAGCTCCCAGTGAATTAGAAGGTCTAAACCGATTGAGGTATCACTTCGAAGAACTGATTTTACTTCGTTTATGAATGTTCTGTCCTCGTCTAAATTGCTGGAGGAAAAGTTCACTGGATGACCATCACCAGGACAGACTCCAAAATAATAAACTTCATTAGCAATATCTTTAATCAATCTTAAAGAATGTCCAGTAAGAGGAGTGACTTGTTTAAGTTCAAGTCTCGATTCAATAGCAGGTCTGACAACCAGATGCAAAATCGACTCATGAATATCTTTCACACTATAATCAAGTCGCGTCGTGACCCTCAGCGAAGGCCTGACCTCCAAAGAATGTTGAAACCTCGCAAATCGTTTCTGATCCAAAGAAGAATAAGTAGCCAAAAATCGCAGTAAGTGAAAACCGATTTTTTCTCCACGAATGCGAAGTTTCACTTCTTTTTCTTCACTTTCTGATAAAGAACCAACTGAAATCGTACTTCGACCAAAGAGATAAGGATGACTAAAGGACAGGCTCAGGTCTTCAATTGCATTTAAACTTTCATTTTTGAATTTAAACTTCAACTCTTGAACTTCACCTTCTAGTAAAAAATCTGGGCAATGCAGAAATTCGATTTGAACTCCTGAAACTGCTGGAGATACTTGAAAACTCTCGGGTTTAAAACGGAAGTTTCCGTAAAATACTTTGCCGAAACTCCAACGTAGTGATTGGATTTGGATTTTTCCTGGCTTTAGATGTTTATAGCTGAAGAGTAAACGTTTTTCTTCGTTTGGACCTAGTTCTAGGGTTTCTAAGGATTCTGTTTGAGTTGTTTCTCCATCCTCATGTTCCACAAAAACACAAAGATTTTCACAAACAGTCGTAAAATTCATAACATTCAAACAACTAACAGAAATCTCAACAGTTTCTCCACAATAAAGTCCTTTATGCAAGTTAGAAGTATTTTCCCCATCAAACTTTTTAAAACCTTCTAAAAACCCCTGAAATTCCTTCCCCAGTAAAGTTTTCCACAATACAAAATCTCCAAGATCTCTATGATTCTTATTAAAAACACGATCCTGAGGCAAGTTTATCTGATAAGCTACAATTCTCGGCAAAGAAAACTCTAAAATCGGTTTTCCATCCAAGTGAAACTTAACAGTTTCCTTTGTAATCGGGTTAAACTCAGGAGGAATAGGCATCGCAGACCACTGAGCGACAGTAGCAATCATTTCATTAACAATCTTCTTCTGATGCTGGTCACGATGCTGCAAAAGTTTCGGCGAAGCGACAAGTTTCAAGTAAAAATGGACAGATTCAATTTGCATGTTAAGAAAATAACAGAACCTTCCAAGCATATGTTGAATGTGCATTTCAATATGTTCCCATCTTTTCCCAGAATAAGTATGAGAAGCTAAATAATAACAATTCAGCGCGAAATGAACAAGCTCTAATTTTCGATACTCGTCCCCCGCGATTACTAAGAAAAAAGCGCATTTACGAGAATAACTCGGATTAAAGACCAAGTAACAAAGAGCTGCTTGTTCTGTCATCAACGGTGTGAAAAATTTGATGTCCTTCACGTCTGTTACCCCCGCGAGCAGCTTTGCTGCGAGCTTCTTGCCAAATTCAGGTTTAAAGAAAAGTTGTCGGTGGAATAAAAGACATCGAGCCATCAAGCTCTGGTCTCCTGACTTCTGGTAAAAACCATAAGCTTGATCTAAAAGATTTTCAGCGTCTTTTAAATCGTTACTTGTCATGACACTGCAAAGTGCCATCATTTCAAACACGGAGCCTGCATGAGCCCAAGCTTTTAAGTTCTTCAAGTCATTGCTAACACTTTTATAATGACTCATAGCTTCTTCATAATCCCCAACAAGAAAAGCCAAATCGGCTAAAAGTCGACAGACATGTTCAATGCTATCAACTTGAAAAGAAAAAGCATCAGTTCTTTCCTTTTTCGTGAAAAATTTAGAAAGCGAATTTTTAAGTCCTCTTTTTTTTTGCTCTAAAATCAAATCAAGTGACTTCAAAGCTCCTTCAACATACGGAACAATAGCTCGAATGACGACTTCATTCATCATCACCTGAAGTTTCAAGCTTTCTTCTTGAGTGAAAGTCGCTCGATGGTCCCACAAAAGCGAATTTGCTGAATTATTCGTGTTAATTGTTTGAAGGTAAAACAAATTAGGATTCAAGGCCTTTTGAAGTTTTTCTTTCGTCAAGTTAAGCTGGGACTCAGAAAGTGAGGACTTTGACGGATCATGAAGCAACAAAAAGATCTTCGGCACTTTCGGGTCAAAGGTTTTCGACTGGTACAAAGGAGGCAGCCCCTGAGGACGCGCCAAGGTCTGAAAGGTCTGCAGCGGGTCAGCGTCTGTTGTCGAGGCCAGGTAAACAATGCACAGGGGCATGTCGATCAACTCATGATGCGAAAAAAGTAAAGACTTGAAATAGTCTTCTTTCCAGCTGTGGAACCAAGGAGTTGAATCATGAAGCTTTGAAAGACTTTCTTCTAGTTCTGCTTGGTCCTGCCAGGACACCCTTGGACCACTTGTGTTTAATATTTGGTCGTTTTTTTTTAACTCGGTCTTTTCGAAGACTCTTGCTTTGAAGTTACTCACGTTCAGGGTCTTTGATAGAGATTTGACTGAAAATGTATGAGAAATTTCACTGAATGGGTTTAAAAGGTCTTCTGGTGTCAGGCCGTAGTTGGTCAGGACCATGCTTGACTCGTAGGAGCTCATTGCGAGGATTTTTACGTGGTACTTGTCTTTCACCCATTTTCTTAAGTCGTCCATATTATAAGTATTGGAAATAGAAGAAATTATAAAGGATTTTTATTTGGGTTAATTTGGAGAGAATGGTTATCTTTGTTTATTAATTCAGGTGGTTTTTGGATTAGATTTTTCGGAACCTTGATAGAAGCATCTCGCACTTCCAGGACTGAAAAATTAACTTTAGTAAGAAGTGGTGAGAAAATGAGTTTTGCATCTTTTTTTGAAGAAAAATTTGGCAATTTTTTAGCTTTTTTTTGTTTTTTTCGTCTCTTTTGTCTTCTGGACGAACTTGGCCTGTTTTGGATGATCTTATTTCTTTTCCTTTCATTGGTGAGAACTGGCTTTGAACTAGTTTTTCAGTTTCTAAGAACTCGTCTAGTTCTGCTGGGTTTTTCTTGTCTTTAAGACGAGCTGTGACCTTCCCTGCCAAGTTCTGAGCAACTTTCGGCCTAGCATCTTGATATCTTCTCAGACTTCGAGACCTGGGAGTTCCAGCTCCAGATCCAAGTCCAACACTAGAGCCTCTTCCACTACTCTGAGGAGAAAGATTCAATTTCAACTGAGAACTTGACTTCCTAGAGTGACTTCTCAAAGTATTCAAAGCTTCTTTAATACTAAGATCAAGACTGCTGTTGCTTTCATTCAAGTCCTGAGAAGACTTAAGCGAATACGAAGAGTTCGACCTGTTTATCGTCGCTTTGACAAGAGTAGTGCTTAAAATGAAGTTGACCTTCAAAGTCGTGGACAAGAAAGTAAAGAAACTCTTGACTTTCTCGGACTTTGAAGAATTTGAGGCTTTTTGGATTGAAATCAACTTGAGAAGGTGCTCAAAGTGCTCGAATGGAAGAAGAAGTTTAGAAAGAGAAGCTTGACTTGATGACCGGGTGATCAAAGTTTTCAACTGGGATTGTGAGACGTATGACTAAATAGAAAATACTGGAATCAGCTTCGAATTCGTGCAAAACTTCTGAAAATCATTTACAGTTATTTTTTTCTCTGACTTGGAGAAGGAGAAAAAGAGTTTTCTCAGGATTTCTCTGTTAAAGTCAAACAAAAACCAGTCCTTATCCATTTATTAACTTTAATTGAAGGTGTTTATTTAACTGATTCAAAATTTCTCTTTTAAAGTAATCTTTATGAATCATTAAGAAGTCCTCAAATCCTTAAAACTGACCCTTTTCTCTTCCAGTCCTTAATAAAAATGAACAACTCTGAAGATTTCGAAGAAATCGACATGGACGAGCCGAATAAAGAGCCGACAGTCTCTCTCTACCAAAAATCAAAGCACATCAAGTATTTTTCTGAAACCTTCTCCACTAATTCCTGTACAATCGACCTTAATAAAACTAAACTTCAAACAATCTCCAAGTTTTTTTCAGAAGAAATGCCAAAATCATCGAAAGGTTGCAAAAATTTTTCATTAGACTTCCCAGAAAGACTTATGAGTTTCAAGCAAATGCTTGAAAATAAGAAAAAATTTTTAAAGCTTGAAAAAGATCTGAAGGATCTTCAAGAATGTACTTTTAAACCTAAGACCAACCTGCCCACTGGCAAGACTTCTTTGACTTTGATTTGCAAAAAACAGATGGACTATGTCAAGTTGAGGAATATGGCGAAAATTAGGACTAAAGTCGCCAAGACACCCATCACTATGAATCGACCTGCTGCGAAAGTGAAGGACCCAGCAGTTCATGATAGGTTATATCAAGACTCGAAAATTTTCCTAAGAGGAAAACTGCAAAGAACTTTTAATTAATTATCTAAGTCTGAAGCATTAAAGCTGTCATCATCTTCATCATCATCAAGTTCCATATGTTCATCAGATTCCTTATCCTTTGCCTCTTCTTCATTATTCCTCACAGGAATCTTCTTCTTATTCAAGAACTCAACCAAAAAGCCGTATTCTTCTCTGTCAATTCCAGTGAACTGAAAGTTTCCATTTTTGCTTGCAATACTAATGTCAAAAGACCGATTAGTAGTGATAGAGTCCTCTGTGATCCTGGCAAACTCAACAAACCTGATCTCCTCGAATTTCAAATAAATAACCGGCTTGGGTATGAAGATGAAGGACTTCTGCAGAGGATACAAAAACCCTTCACTCGCCCTGACTGAGCATTTAACAGCACTGGAGTCGTGTTTGCTTTTAAAGTTTCCTGGAATTATCACAGGCGTTTTAGTGAAAGCTTTTAGAAGTTTCGACATCACATCGAAAGTTTTACCTTCAATTGTTTTGCTTAATTCACCCTCGAAGAGCTTTGGAATTTCTTCGTCCGGCAGGTTGACAAGAATGCTTTCTTCTGAGTCTTTTGTGAATTGCATCACGACGAATGGGTATAAAGTGTTGCCTTGCTTTATTGCGACTTCTAAACCTATCACTAGGTTGATGTGGATACCGTCTGGCTTGGGAAGGAGGAAAAGTTTTGTTATGTGCTTGTAGAGGATCTTGTAATTGTGGGTCTTTCCGTGCATTCTCATGAAGGAATTGAACATGTCGATTGAGTACTTACCACGAGGCACAATCATAGGCAAGTCATACAAACTAACAATAGACTCTTGTCCGGCATATTCAGTTTTTTCAGATATTTCTTTCGAAAGAGATTCACAAGCATCAATATCAGGTATATGAACACGTATTTCACTTAAAACATCATCATCAGCCGTTTCAGGTTGAATAAGTTCAAAAGCCAACTCATTTTTTCCAGGAACAGAGCAATTAGCAATTTCTTTCAAATTAATAGAAAAGCTTAACTTTTTATCAACCAAGAACGAAATACAAGAGTTGTTCAATTCAAGTTCTCCCCAATGCCACCCTTTTGAACTAAGATTCGACATTTATCTTCGCCCCTAAAAGGAGGGCTAAATAAAAATAACAATAATTCTAAAGTCCAAAAAAAAATAATACTTTAGGCTAATACCTAGTTCCAAACATCATAAATCATCAAAATTTTCATAAACTTCATAAATACCAAAAAATTTCCCTTCATATTCGCAAAGATCAGCCTTTCCAACATTCAAAACTTTATAATTTAAATGGACAAGTACAAAAAAGTGAGGGTCGTCGGTAAAGGAAGTTTCGGCCATGCAGTCCTCGTCCAAAGCGTCGTCGACAGAAAGCCTTACATTATGAAAATTATTGATGTTTCCCGAATGGAGAGAAAACAAAAAGAAGAAGCATTGAATGAGGTGCATGTTTTAAAAGCCATGAGACATCCTTATATTGTCACTTATCGCGAATCTTTCATGGAAAAACGATGTCTCTGCATTGTTATGGACTACGCTGATGGAGGAGATATGTACGGAAAAATCGCGAATCAGAAAAAGACCGGAAAAGGATTCCCTGAAAATATGATTTTGGATTGGTTTGTTCAAATTTGTCTTGCTATTAAACACATGCATGATAGAAAAATACTGCATCGGGATTTGAAAACTCAGAATGTGTTTTTGACTTCGAAGGGAGAAGTTAAAATTGGAGACTTTGGTATTTCGAGAGTACTTCAGCATACTTATGACTGTGCACAAACTGCCATCGGAACTCCATACTACCTAAGTCCTGAGATCTGCCAAGAAAAGCCGTACAACCAAAAATCCGACATCTGGAGTCTAGGTTGCATTCTCTACGAAATGGTGACTCTTCGTCACGCATTCGACGCGAGTTCCATGAAAGGTCTCGTTGTAAAAATTCTCCGAGGGACCTACCCCAGCATTCCATCCTGTTACTCTCAAAACCTTCGAGACCTAATCGACGAGATGTTAGAAAAAGACCCAAAAAAGCGTCCATCAGTAAAAAAAATCCTAGAAAAAGAGTTCTTATCATCAAGGATTTCCCAGTTATTATCCCAAACAGTCGCCAAGCACGAATTCGGAAAAGTATTCGCAAGTCGCCAACTCGAAGAAATAAAAGAAGACCGAGAAGACCGTCGACAGACTCCTGACAGTTCATCAGCAAAGCGAAAAAAAAACAGTGAAGAAGACTCGAAAGATGAAAAACTCGGATATGAAGAAGTCGTTAAAAGTCTTCGTCAATGTCTGGAAGATAAGAACCCTGACGACTCAGAAGACTTTGAAGAAGAGGCGAATCAAAGGGTCAAGGCTAATTTTTTAACGCCTGAAGGCGGACAACTGCCTGGCGTTTGTGATAGTGACTCGGCATTTGGACGCATTGAAGCTTTGAGGTGCTATTTGGAAGGACAACTTGGAATGGACAGGTTTATGCAGGCTTATAATTATTTGTTGGAACCTCCTAGTGATGATGAGGATAATCAACAACTACATGAAATACTTGGGCCTAGGCAAAGCAAGTATATCGCTTTGATACATCAGATGATTGTTTGTGAGGATGCGTATTACAGGGCTTAATTTAGTATAATAACTTAGATATTATGTCAATTCAACTTACGGATGTCTCGAGTACTGCTGAATGGTGTTTCATTTTCAGAAAACAATTTGCTTGCATTTAAACTAGGCAATTCAATAAACTGACTGCGATTATTAATCCTCCTAGCAGGAACAGCAGGTTCTTCAGCAAGGCTAGGAATAGACTGATAACTTCCCATTTCCGAAGCATACCTTGCAGGTCTAGGAGGATTAAAAGAGTTATTAACAAGTGATCCAAGGACAGTGATAAGTTGTTTCCTCGAGTAAGTCCGATGTTTATACTTAATTCCACTTGGCGCGTAGTTCAAACAAGCCATTTTAAAAGCCGTTAAAATCGTCGGGTTTTGCCCTGAGCAAGACATGCAATCCGACTTCAAAGAAATATAAGGTTTCTGTGATTTCGACTCAGAGTACCCCAACAACTGCAGCGATTGACGGTCTTCTTCTTCTTGACTAGTTAAAAGATGCACGATTTTCAAGACTTCCGCAAATGAAACAACAGTTTCATTTAAACCATTCACAAGACTTTCTAACCGCTCGAAACAAGAGGAAGACGATTTGAACTCTGAGTGATATAAAGCGATTTGACGTGTCAAGTCAACTTTTTCTTGCTTGTTTCTCATGATTATCTGCTTTATCTCTTCTTGCATCAGGTCTAAGTTCGTGTGAAGACCTGCCTCGAAGTTCGACTGTTGACTGGAGACTTGACTGATAAAATTTTCAAGTCTTGAATAAGTCGAGTCGATTTTTGACTTAGACTCTTCAAATGACGAGCTAAAATCATCGAGTCTTTGTTGGAAGTCGTCTTGTTGAGTCTTCAACAGCTGGATGTCAGCCTCGATCCCTGAAAGGTCAACTTTCGGGTACTCATGGAAAAAACCAGCACTTCCTAAAGGCAACTCGCGGCTTTCATCAGACTCACTGCGAGGATTGTACTTAAAAAAAGAATTTCCTTCAAACCGGTTAACTTCTAAGTTTTCTATAAACTCCACATTCGGGCGAAAGGCAGAGTCCAGGTCTTGACTGAGCCGATCAAGAGAATTTTTTTTATTTGAATCTGAAAGTTTTAGTTCTTTTTCTTGAAGATCTTCAACTACTTCATCATCGAAATTTTCGATTTTTTCAGGAATTTCTTGAGTTTCTTCTGGTTTTACCTCGTTTTTTACATCGAGGTTTTCTTCTACTTTTGTAATATCGCCGCTTTTTTCTTCTACTTCTCGGATCAGGTCGCTTGGGTCGACTTCAGGCTTTTCGGATAAAGTTGGACTGCTTGGGGCTTTGGGAAAGACTTCTGAGACTTGAACTTCGTGGGGATGTGCCCGGTGGCCTCTTCTTTTGTGGTGTCTTCTTAGTTCTGAGGAGGAGTCGTATGTGATTTTTCGGTTTGAGGAACCGTTTCGAGCACGGTTTAAAGAAGAGAGTTTTTCTAGTTCTGCCTTTTCGATCTCGATTTTCATTATTTCTCGTCGTGAGATGTGCTGGTTGTAAGACTCTTTTGCTTGGTTTGTTAAAGTTTCGATGTTTCCGTAGGGGGTTTGGGAATTTGATATTAGTTCTTCCATTTTTAACTCGTCGTGCTCGATGAAGGCTTTTAGGTGCTTTGGGCTTAATTTGCAGATTGCCTCGCTTATTGCGTTCCACCTTTCAATAGGTAAAAAAGTTTGAATATACTCTTCGATACTTCTCCTCTTCTCATCTAACTCTTTAATAGTATCCTTTAATTTATCCACATCTCCCTGCGAAGTTTTCTTAAGTTTTGCAAATTCGACCAAATCAACTTTTTTCTCAGTATTTTCCTTAAATTCTTTCCTGATTTCTCTGATCATTCTGAAATTCTTTTCAACATCCGCAAGCATTTTAGGCAGAGCTTTATCAGTAAAAGCAAGGACAGCATGTTCAGCTTTATCAAGTCGATCACTGGTAATCATCCAGTTCTTCTTCATTTCAGCGACTTGTCTTTCGACCATTCTGGCCAAGTTGTTTTGTTCTTCAATAATAGCCGATTTGGTATAATTGACAGTATTCGCATATTCCGAAATCTCAGTCCTAGCAGTCCTAAAGTTTTCATCCATGTTAATAATTTTCAAGTTCATATCATCCACCTTATGAATAGCTTTCTGCACATTTCCAGAGATGCCTTGAATCTTTTGATTGACTTCAGACTCAAAAATCTGATTATTCGATTTAAGATCTTGAGAAACTTTAAATACTTCATCAATAAGAGTGATTTTAGACTGGAACGTAGACCAATTGAACTCCATAGCATCAAGTCTTTTCTGATGAATAGTATCATGTCTAAATACTTCTTCCATGCTTTCTTGCAATTCCGCCATTCTCCTAACAGTGGGGTTAACAAGTTCAATGATCATGACCCTGACCTTGTTTTCGAAGGAGTACGGGTCGAAGTCAACTGACATTTATGAAGGTTCTGAGCCGAATTATTAACTACCAATTCATCTACTTCAAAAAAGAAAACCTGCGATGATACTCTTCCTCGTTGATAGCAAGAGTTTCATTCACAAACTCATGATCAAACCAACTGCCCGAGCTTTTATTATCTTCACAGTCAGCGTCCAATGACAGTTCTTGAGGCACTTCAGGACTCGACATGTATCCTTCGTCCTGATACGAATCCGCAGTTCTTTCTTTACTCATTTCATGCTGGTTGATGTAGTTCTGGTACTCTTCATCATTCATCTTAAACTCCGAGTTGCAAGCATCAAGCCAAGGATGTCTAAGTGACTCTTCAGCAGTGATTCTTTTTTCAGGTCTAAATTCAAGCATAGGAAGTAAAAAACTTGTCAAACTTTCAGCTTCCGTCATTTTAAACTTGTACTTTTCAATCAAAACATCTTTCAACAGCCAGATCTTCAATTGTTTTATATTTTTCAAGTCACCATTTGAATTCAGCAGTTTTTTCGAGTAGTTCCCTGATAATCCCCACCCTGGGTTAAACAAGCCAAGAGTTTCAATCATCTGCGCCAGGTGGTCCTCGTCTTTGTTGATGTCGTCGTTCGAGCGAGGGTCGAATAGGAAGTCGCCTGTGAGGAGTTCGAAGAGCATGCAGGCGAAGCTCCAGATGTCCGCTGTGTGATTGTAACCGATGCCCAGAATCACCTCTGGAGAACGGTACTGACGGGTTTGAATCTCTGTTGAAAAGTGATGGTCCACCCAGCAGGCATTGCCCAGGTCAGCGATTGTTATCTTTAGACCTGGGTCGATTTCTACGTTGTTTATCGAGTCGTCGGTTATTAGCGGCGACAGGGGCTCTGGAATTATTGGATCTGCTGGTTTTTTTTTCTTGTTTTTACGGGATTTTTTCTTTTTTGAAGGAAGTGAGTCAGTTGTTACTGATGGAGGCTCTGGAAGGGTTAAAAGGGATTTTTTTTGTTCTTGCTTTTTTTTTCTTTGCCTTTTCTTCTTGTTCATTTTGGATGAGTCTTCTGGAAGTCGTGGGTCTTGGATCTCTTTGAAGATAGGAAGTTTGGATTCTTTAACCACCACAGCAAGAGGCTCTCTGGTATCAATTCGACCTTTTGTGAAAAGTTCCTTGATTTGAGCTTGGGTCAGCTGAACAATGACATTTTCAGGTTTTAAGTCCGTGTGAATAATTCCACAGATTCTATGCAAATAGTCCAAACCAATAAGCACCTGTTTAGAAATCCTTCTACAAAGATTCATAGGAATTCCTTTATACTGGTAAAATTTTATAATTTCCAGAAGGTTAACACCTAGCACCTCAAAAACAAGACAAATGTGAGTTCCATTTGGTCCCGAATGACTGAAAGTATTCAGCAGCTGAACCACATAAGTATGTCCAGTAGTTACTCCATTTTCATTAATTTCACGATTCTCTCCAGGATGGTACTTTTTAACTGAGTCTACCCAAATCGGGCTTTTGTAGTTCGAGGAAATTTTTAGCAGAAGTTCGATTTCGTCTAAAGCTGCTTCCGTGTAGTTTGGAGCTGATTTCTGCACTTTCATTGCAACGTAAGTTCCGTGGGTCATGTCTTTGCAGAGCCAAACTGTTGAAAAATGGCCCCAGCCTAGTTTTTGTACCACTAAATACCGGTTATTGAAGAGATCTCCTATTTCTACTGGGTGATAACCTCCTGGTCGGTAGTCTTTGCTGCTTTCTTTTGTGTCGTCGTAGATAACAGAACTCTCATCGTCACTTCCTGACATATTTGAATTATTTCTTTATTTTGAATGTCTCGGTGAGGGTTTTAGTATTAAAGACTTTAGAGGAGGTTTTTTGAGTTTTCTGGAAATTTTGGATTTCACTGGATATGAAGCTGCATGTTAGAATATGGTTGAGGCTTTGATGTAGGGGTTTAGGGGAATTAGGAAGGGATGAAGGATGGTGGGGGTTTGAAGGTTTATGGACTTGTAGGAAACATCTTTTAGTTATGTTTGAAGTTATTGATTTTAATGAAATGTTGGGTTTGAAGGAGTTGAATGGCTTTGCCATTTTCTAGAACTCAGGATTTAGTTAAATCTTGATTCTTATTGTTTGGGGATTTTCTTTAGGGTTAGTCTAATCAAATAATAAACTCACACCAAGGCGGTTATATAAATGTCAGGGGTGAAGTTACTAGTAGTCGACATGGAAGAAGACATGCAACAATTTGCGACCCAATCAGTAATGAATGCGTTTGAGTCTTGCAAAACCGAACGAGACATTGCATTCAGTATAAAAGACGCCTTCGACCAGAAATTCGACAAGATCTGGAATGTGATCGTAGGGCGTGACTTCGGTAGTCACGTGGTATACCAAACAAAGCGATACATCTTCATGTCCTTCAACGATCATACTTATATTCTCATATGGAAGTCTAATTAAGTCTTTAAATACATCTTTCATATTTGTTTATAATAAATAATATCCAATGATGAATCGACACTTGAACTGCTCTTGATGAACAAGGTTTCTGACTTTATAATTCTTCAACTATTAACTATCCAATTAAATATCACAAGGGTTGATAAAGTGCCGAATGACTGCCTCTCCACTGAAACTCACCTCAATCTGCAGGATGCCTTCTTCATGCATCTTCATTTCAATCATGTTGCATTTCGGAAAGCCTGAAATTCCTTTTAAAACTTTCGCTTGATAAGTCCTTTCCATTTGTTTCGTGACTTTACTTTCAACATCTTCTACGAATGGAATGGTTACCTTATGCTTTAAATTCGTGTTTTGGTCATCTCGGGTAAAGTAAAGCATCGGTCTTGACGTGCTGAAAGTTAAGAAAATCTCTGAGTCGGACTTTCCATGACAAACAATGTCGAGAGCATGTTTGATTATTTTTGAGTCTTTGAATTTCACTGAAGCAACGATTTCTCCGGACAGGTTGAGACTATTTTCAGTGTCTGTCACGAAAGTGTCTAAATAAAACTGAGCAGCGCTGATGTCGTCTTCTTGAACAATGAGGAATTTGTTGTCTCTCACTGGGTACTCCATTGAGATCACAGTGTTTAATGTTGTTTTTGTTATTGCTTTTAGTATTTGACGTAAAACTTGGAAGTCTACACAGATTTCGGTGTCTCGTACTAATCTGTAGATGTCAAATTCTAGATTACGCAGATAACCTTCTGCGGTAATTAGGCGCGAAGAACTCATGGCTAGCAGGAACATTCCTTCTTCTTTTAGGATGATTGATACTTTCTAGGTAATGGTTACGTCGGTGTTGATCGCTTTTAGACTGTTGAGTAGGTGAAGGAGATCTGAGACCTTCGCCAGCTTCATGTAAATGGTGGACATTTATATTGAATTGTGAAGCGGGAAGGGATTCGCTTGTGTTTAGGAGACTTTAGTATCGTTTCTGATAATCTATAAATTTTAACTAATACTATGATACCAAATGATTTAAAGATACTATTAACCTAAACCTGAATAACAAGACTTACATATAAGCAAGTCTCAAACGTTAGTGACATGATGGTTGTTTGGCCGAGCGGTCTAAGGCGGTAGCTTAAGGCGCTATTCCGAAAGGGCGTGGGTTCAAATCCCACAGCAGCCATTTTTATAAATGTTTAAAGTAAATCGTTCAAAGTAACAACTACTCAGTTCTCGCCCTTTGTTGACAGAAGTCCTCAACCTGAAGCCATCCTTAAGTCCTGTTTTGACTTCTAAGACGAACAGGTCTGACAATAATAAAGCAAGAAGGTTATATTTAAGAGTACCTCAGAAGGACTTACAAGAGTGGCAGGAAAACCTTGAAAGGATTTCGAAGGCTGAGATGAATACTAAGAAATCTTTGAAAATAATCAATGCCAAGTATAATTCTTTGCTCCAAAGGTACCGAGAGAGATATGATGATGACTTTGTAGAGAACAGGAAAGAGAAAATACTTGAAAGAAGCATTTTTGTTATTGATGCAGTATTGAAAGGATTTGGAAAGAATAAGAATGGAAATAGGTGAAGTTTTAGATGATTTAGGATGTGAATTGATTTTGATAAGGATTAATAGTTTCGAGTTTCAGTTAAATTTTAGTATTTTGTAGGTGAAGGAAACTATTGAGTGGTTTGAGAATATTGTGATTGAGAGATTAGTTTTGATTATTAATTGTTTCTTGCTTGGACCTTTCAATTTTCTATAATTCGATACAATCAAAACTTAAACTGCAAAATAGTTGATTAATGAAAGAAAAAAAATCAACTAAAAAGTCAAAAGCTCAGACTTTGCAAGATAAAAAAGAAAAAGCTCGTAAAAGAGAAGAAAATCTTAAAATTCTTAAAGACTGTGCTTTAGACCAAAAACTTTCAGAAGTCCTGATTAGCAGTAAAGATTTTGGAAAATTACATATGAAAGATCATCTCTCAGTCGAGCTAAAACGAGAAAAGCTAGGTCTTTCATTCGATCCAAGCCTCCACCAATCTCTAAAAGACACAAGTTCCGGGCCAATCATCAGCGAGTTCCCTAAAGTTCCAATATACATCCCAAAATCCGAATTCGAAAGCGAAAGTGACGAGCCAATAGAACCTATTAAGCCTTTAATCAAATCCTCCAAGCCCATAACACCAACTCCCCCCCAATTCGCAGAAGCCTCCTACATCCCAACCGAGACGCCATCAATCGACCCTTCAATTCTGATGGGTTATTCAAAAGGTCAAGAAAATCCTTACCAACTTTCCACCGAGGCACTTGAAGAAAAATTATCTGAATCCCTTCCTATTCTTCAGATGGAGCAAGAAATAATAGAAACCATTCAACAACACCCTGTGACAATCATCTGTGGTGAGACCGGGTGTGGGAAAAGTACTCAACTTCCTCGTTTTTTGCATGAAAATGGTTTTACGGTTTCAGGACGAGTGGGAATCACTCAGCCTCGTCGAATCGCTGCAGTGACTTTAGCGAAGAGAGTCGCTGAGGAGATAGGTTTGTCCTTGGGCAAGGAAATCGGGTATCAAGTCCGATATGACAGTTCAACAATGTCGAATAAAAACAAGATCAAGTTCATGACTGACGGAATTCTTCTTAAAGAAATGAGCTCTGACTTCTTGTTAAAGGATTATTCTGTTATTATCATTGATGAGGCGCATGAGAGGGGAATCAACACTGATATACTCATTGCTCTGCTTTCGAGAGTCGTTAGGATGAGGAATGAAAAACCGCTTAAACTTGTGATTATGTCTGCTACTATTCGTGTTGAGGACTTTACTTCTAATCCTAGACTTTTTGATTGTCCTCCGGTTATTCGTATTGATGCGAGGCAGTTTCCTGTTAGTTTGCACTTTGCGAAACATACTAGAACTGAAGAGTTTTTGGATTTGTGCTTTGCTAAAGTTAAAAAGATTCATTGTTCTTTACCTCCTGGAGGTATTTTGATATTTGTTCCAGGGAAGAAAGATGTTTTAGAACTTAAGAGAAGACTTAAAGATGCATTACCCAGTCCTGAAGTCTCAGTCCAAGGTCTATACTCAATGCTTCCAATATCAAAGCAATTCAAAATCTTCACCCCTTTAAAAGACAAGCGTTTAATAGTAATCTCCACAAACGTATCAGAAACTTCAGTAACAATTCCAGGAATAGTCTACGTAGTTGACTCAGGACTAGAAAAGCGTAAAATTTTTTCATCCCATCTGCAAATGAGTAAGTTTGTTGTGACTTTCACAAGCCAGGCCAGCGCAAGTCAAAGAGCAGGCCGAGCAGGTCGAACAGGTCCAGGACACTGTTATCGTTTGTACTCCTCCGCCGCCTTTCACAACGTTTTTGTTCCCTTTCGAGACGCAGATATTTGCAGCTTTCCTTTAACTCCAACAGTTCTACAACTAAAAGCCTTAGGAGTGAAAAATATTCTTAAATTTCCATTTCCGACGCCTCCGGCGTCGGAGGTGCTGGTAAAAGCTCTTGAAGAATTGGAACAACTTGGAGCATTGGAAAAGTGCAGAAAAGGAGATGGGGATGTTTTTCAGATTAATGATTGTGGAAGAAAGCTGTCATGTCTGCCAATCGCTCCGAGGTTTAGCAAGATGGTTTTAACTGGGAAGGATTATGGAGTGCTTCCGGAAATCAGCATTGTTGTGGCCATTATGGAAGTTGACCAACTTTTCGATGACTCAGGCAGCGCAAAAAAGGGAAAAATCGAAGGAAAAAAGAAAAGAAGCCCCTGGTTCAAAGGAAAGTCAGACCTTCTCTGTTCCTTAAAAATCATAATCGACGCGCTTCGCGCGGAGCACCGTGATCAATTCTGCTCTGAATTCGGTATAATTCTAAAAAGTCTAAACGAGGTGATCGACCTTGCTCTTCAAGTGCTATCACTAGCCAAAGACTCTCCAGTCACCTTAAAAGACCTGCCATCGTCAGCACCTTCAAGTGAAAAAGAGGTTTATCTTCAAAAAGCGATAGTCTCCGGTTTAATCGACCAAATCTGCCTAAAAGCTTTTTCAACAGATTCTAAAATGACACGACACGTAGCCTTTCTAAGTTCAAAGCCACTAGACACGACGATATTTTCAGAAGATTACAAAAATTCAGAAATTAACAAAGACCACGTTTTTATCCATCCTTCTTCTTTCTTTTTCTCCAGGGCGCCTCCTGACTTTATCGCTTATCAACATATGGTGTTCACTCAGAGGCCTTCTGTTATAAATATCACTGAAGTGCAAGTAGAGTGGCTTTATGAACTTGGAGCCTTTTTGGTTCATGATGCAAAACCTGAAAATGAAGCTTTTGCTTTGTTTGACTCGGCAAGTGACTGTCTTATGACTAGAGTCGTTGCTGGATATGGAAAAGCTTGCTGGAAACTCCCAAGTACTCTTGCGAAGTACCCTGAATGTGATATGCTTTATTTTCATGTTGCAAAGTTTATCTTGGATGGAAGTTTTTTTGGAAATTCGGATGTTCAAAGGTTTTGGAAAGTCAAAATTAATAAGTTTTCTGGGAAAATGATACTCAGGTTGCAGAAGGAGTTGAAGAAAAATTTGATATGTAACTTGAATACACTTACTCAGGCTGTTTGTAGAGATCAGAATTTTCTTATTAGAAGACTTTTGGATTGTGCGAAGGAAGAGTTTTTACATGAGGTGAATAATTTTTGGAAAATAGTTAATATTTTGTAGGAGTTTATGATTTTGGGAGTTTTTATTGAAAGATCTTTTAGGTACTTCGGGCGAATGATTCAAGTTTAATTAAAATACTTGATAAGTAGATCGATATTTAAATAAAGCTTGTTGGCCTGATATAGAATTCAGAATTAAATAATGGAATATTGATTGTAAATAAAAATTCCAAGCTCATATATCACCAATTCTAACAAATTATCATATTTAGTAACCTCTGATAAAATCTAACCTCAATCAAAAACCACTTTTCCCCAATATCCTAAATTAGTAGATCCTTAAATTAAACTATTCTTTTCTTATAATTCTTCAACTCCAGAATCAAAGGAGTGATATTTTTTCCTTGAACACTCCATTCCTTAAGACACTTTTCAGCATAAGAATGAAACTGCAGCTGTTCATCCTCCTGCATTTTCAGTGACTGTTTAGCAAGTTCCTCTTCAATAAGTGCCTCCTGTTCGGCCTTCCTCGCCTTGAAGTCCATTTGTTTTTTATGAAAGTTCTGAAGTTGTTTAGCTCTTTCCCTCTTTTCATTTTCTTCCATTCGTTCAAGTTCACTAAGTTCAGTCATTTTTTCCTTCCAAAACATTGCAAACTGTTCTTCTTCATCCTTCGCCATATGTTTTTCCTGAGACCTTCTATCAATCTGTTGTTTTCTCGACTTATCAATCTGATTTTTCAAGTCATCAAGTCTCTGCTGTTTCTTTTCAAACAGTTCTCTTGCTTTGTTTTCAGCGTCCATGATCTGATTATTAAGCCGTTGTTCTTCATTGCTTTTCATATTCTGCAGTTCCCTAATCCGAGAATCAATCATTTTCTGGCGAGTGTCAAGTTTATCTTGGAACTTTTTCTCTTCCCTTTCCTTCCTCATGGCCATGACAGCATCTTTTTGAGCAGCGTACTCCATGATGCGTTTTTCCTCTTCAGCCTGTCTGATCATTTCCTGTCTTTTCAGTTCCTGAAGGTACTCATTAGCTTTCTTAGTTTCATTCTGAGATTCAACAGCTCTTTGTCTTCTGGCAAGTTCCGCTTTTCTTTCCTTCTCAATTTCTTCTTTCGCTTGTTTTTTCATGAGTTGACCTTCAATGTAATCTTCCTGCATTTTTTTGACGATTCTCTTTTTCGTGTCATGAAGTTGATTTTTCAATGTTTTCTGAACCTCAGCTTTTTTCTTCTGTTCTGCTTCCAGCTTTGCCAGCATTTTTCGGTCATATTCTTTAAGATTGTCCAGCTCGGTTTGCCTCCACTGTTCTTCCAGGTCGCCTTGAAAGGCTTCTTTTTTCTTGTTGATTTCAACTTGCATCTCGCGCTCTTGAAGCACGTCTGCCAGGAACATTTTAGAGTGAAAGGCTTTTACCTGGTCAGAAGCGTCGTGAAGGATTTTGTTGGCTCTTTCAATTGCGAGTTGTTTTTTTTCCAGCTGGAGAGCTTCTTCTTCTGCGTCGATTCTGCGACGTTCTAGTTCTTCTGCTTCGAACTTTTTGTATCTTTCCAGTTCTTTTTTTTCTCGGAGCGCTTCGACGCTGTTTCCCCAGTCTTTCATCCGGTTTTTTGACTTGTCATGAAGGGTCGTCCGGTCTTCTTTTCTTCTTAGTTGGTCTTCTTCCTGGGGAGTCACCCCCGAGCACGTGCGTTTTATGCGGTCTAGGTCGGAAAGACTGATAACTGCAACGTTTTTCCCAATATCATGAGCCATTTATTGTGTTTGAATTGTCTATTGAAAAATTGGAGAGAGGAAATCATTAGGATTTTCATTTTTTAGATTTTGGAGAATTTAAGGGTTTAGAAGGTTTGAGGAGAGGAGAGGATTGAAGTTTGAAGTGGAAATTTGGGTTGAAAGATGGATTTTTTTGGGGTGATTAGAGAGATGGTGGATTTTTTTTTGGTGGGAGATTATGATTTTTTTGAATGCAGGGGTTTGGATGTGGGGATTTTTTATTTTTAGGAATTAGGTTTTTTTTTTTGGTAAAGGATTTAGAATTTTTAGAGAAATTTTTAGATTTCAGGTTGGATTGATGCAATGTAAATGTGTATTTGATTATTTATTTTGACTTTTGATAGAAAAACTCTCATGCTTATATGAATTATCTTAAGATACCAATCGAATTAAGTAAATTTGAGGAAGTTATGTAAATAGAAATAACCAAGTAAAATCTCATAATGATGTAATTAAAAAATTGAAAACTAATTCAAATCTTTCGGCTTGAGTTTAAAATTAAGGTCATAAAAAATGTCTTATCAATCAGAGGTACTCAAGAAATATGATGAAACCCTAAAAATTGAAGAAGATAAAAATTTATACTCTAAACACCTTGAAGATGACAGAAACACAAGACAAGTTGATTATAATGAAGAAAACAATAGATGGTCGAATAATAGTTCTTCTAGAGAACCTTTGAATAGAGAAGATCCTATTGAGACTAATTTAAGACGTGAAGTGTGCCTAGAGAGACTGAATCAATTTGCAATGATGAAAATTCGAATAAGACTATATAAATTGCGTGATTATGTAGAATATTGTAGAAATGAATGGAGCAGATGTGAGAGACACTTTTTTAAACTTAGAGATACTTTATTTAGAATTGAACAAAAATTTTTAGAAAGGCATTTCATAAATCTATTAAACAATATCAAGCTTGAAGAAAATTAGCTTATTAGTTAGACAAAAATAAAGTCGATTGCTATATTTGTAAGTCTAAAAGTTAGGTCCTTAATAAGATAACAATATATTTCCTAGAGTTACTTATTGTGTAATATGCTTTTTTTTTATACTCTTTAGTTTTACTTCCATGGAAAAAATATCAATTAGGTAGGCAATGTAATAACTCCTAAAGTCGAAGAGCAAACTCCATTCTCCCTAGTGCATTTCTTGTCCTCTGTCTCAGGAGAGGTTTTCATAAAAGCACAGAATGGCCGCTCACCAAAAAATTTAATGAGGTTTTTTATAGTCCAAGATTATCACCTTTTTCATCTTAGCAATCTGCACCAATTGAAGTTGGGCAACCCCTGTTTCTAACTTTTCTAGAGCTCAAGCACCGGAACGAAAGTGTATTCTCAACAGCAGCACGGTAAGCCTGACCCAAAACATGTTGCCACAATTTTTCAGTTTCAGCCTTTCCGGGGGTTGAAGATAACCGACTGCCCTTTCAGAGCAATAAAAAGATTTGGAAAACAACATTTTAGTAACTTTGTATAAAATTAGTTAATAAAAATGGATACATCTGGATCAGGAGACAAGATACGTGAAGAAACTGAGGATACCAAGAAGGAGGAGTCTGTTGAAGAAGTAAAAGCAGCGCTGGTCAGTTGAATGTCATCTATGTGCACGATTATTGGCGCAACCAAAGTGAAAATTAGCGAGGTGAGTTTTTCATGCGAACAAAATACCAAATCGTGTTTGCAAAAGATCGATCAAGTAAAAACCAGATGTGATGAAAATGAAAAAAAATTCATGTCCAAAGTAGATGAAATAAAACTAGCATACGATAAATCAGCCCAAACTCCTGGGAAAAGATCGAAGATTTGAGCTTGATTGTGAGAAAAAATGAAAAAAATTGTCAAATCGAGAAAAAAGAAAGACAGGGTTTACAAGGAAAGGTTGACAAGCTGATTAATTCCCGTAGTGAAATTACAGATCCAATCAAGAAAAATTTTCCTGAATTCAATCAGTTTCTCAGTGATTTCGAGTCCAGATTTAGAGGTGAACAGGACGAAAGACAAAAGAAATTTGAAAGTCAAGTGGACGAAAGACTAAGCAAATTTGAAAGTCAAGTGGACAAAAGATTAAGCAAATTTGAAAAACAACAGGACGAAAAACAAAGAATATTTAGAAATCACATAAACGAAAGACTATGCAAATTTGAAAAACAACAGGACGAAAAACAAAACGAATTTAGAAATCACATAAAAGAAAGAATAAGCATCTATAGCAACAACATTGGCAGATTGGAACAGAAATTCGTCGATATGGATGGAAAAATCGATCGACTTATCCAACTATTTTTAATTAAAAATTAGTTTGGCTAAATTTGAGTATAATTTCATAGTTTTTTCTTTAAAAGATTCATTTTAAAACAATTCCTTTAAAATGATCAAATTCAAATACTAAACGAAGGTTACTTTTCGATTAAATATTCAAGGTACTATTATACCCACAGCTCGCGATTATATTTTATATATTGAATTTTAATCTAACAATCAGGATTAAATTGATTAAAATCTTTAAGCTCATATCATCTACTTTTTATTCAACTATAAAAAAATAGTGTTTTACAATCATCTTCAATAATAAATGATTCTTAAAAAACTACTCTTTATAATAAATATTTATTAGCAAACATAAATCTATTAAAGGCTTCAAATATCTTAATAAAATCTAATCATCCTAATAAAAAAAATTACCAAAAAAATCCACCATATCTAATTCCAAACCGATCTAAAGCCTCATTCACCAAAATTCAAACCTGAATAAAAATGACAGACATTCCAGACAAAGTAGCTCGTGCAAAAGAACTGATAGAACAAAAGAAAAGAGAACTAGCCGAAAACATAAAAAAAGTAACCATCACACAGAAAAACGAAGAACTCAAGAAAAAAGAACGCGAAAAGGAAATCGAAAGAAAAAAAAAAGAAGTTGAAAAAATCAAGCAAGAAAAAGGAATCCATTCAAAATCAAAGGCCCCAGAGCCTCCAAAGCCAGAAGCCGAGGCGAGTTCAGTCTACATCAGCGACTTCGAATCCGAGTCAGGTTCCGAGTTAATCGAGAGACGACTGGGAGACCAGCGTAACCTAGACTGTAAGCCAATAGCAAAAGAAGCCTACATTCCAATAGCAGAGGTAGAAGAAGATATCGAGACATCCTGCAAGCACCCTCGCAAAGATCAAAACATTGAAAGTCTCGAGACCGACGTGCAAGAAAAGGTTCTGGAATACCCAAAGCCCTGCATTTCAAAACCTGTTCTTTTTCAGCACACGTTTAAACCTGAGTCATTCCCAGTGAAAAGCCAGATAATGAGTCTTTTAAACTCTTCTATTCAACAACTCAAATCAACTCACCCGCTTCATCCTTCCGCTGAAGTTATTAAAAAGCAGGCTTTTTTCGCGTCAGTTGCAGAAATTTTTGAAGAAGAAGGGTTCGGGTCAAATGTTAGACTGAAAAAAAACGCTAAGAAAAAAGCCTGCACGTTCCCGACAGTGACTGTCTACGCTCCAGACCAGTCCCGTCCGAAAGAAATCTTTTCAGATCAGTTCTCGACGCCAAGTTTCTCTGAAAAAGACATTTATGAAGCGAAAGACGTTTATAACAAATTTGAGACTTTTGGGCAAAATAATCCTTTGAAACAAGAAAATATTTTAAAGAAAGATGAAGATGTGCTTGAAATGATTTTTGTTGAAAATGATGATGAAGTGGTTAGGGAGGAAAAAATGAAGAGACTTGAAGGGAGAAGGGTGAAAAGATTAGAGGAACTTGAAAAGAGAATCACGAAAAAGACGTATTCTCCTGATAGGATTGTTTTGAATGAAAAAATTACTTTTTCAGGGTCGCCTGTTCCTTCACCTAAACCTTCTCCGAGGCCTTCTGCTAAGATTGAGTCTCGGAACTCACCGAGACCTACTCATAAGAATAGAGAAGAGGTCAAGTCTTTTGGAGATAAGTATAAAAGACATAAAAACTTACCAAATCTTGTTTACAATAAACCTTCTAACAGGAAAATTGTAAAAAATGCTATTGCTCAGGTTTGTCTTGCTGGAGATCCTAATAAAGTTCATCGAGAAGAGGTTTTAGCTTTGATAGAGAGACTTGAAGATGTTCAGTATTTTGTTATTGTGTTTTCTGATTCTATAAGAAGAGATGTTAGAGGACTGTATTCTCATGACTCAAACACTGGAGAAGTCATCAAAGTTTACGGACCTGGATACCTCCCTGATAAGCTAGACCCTTCAACAGTAAGTACTTATTTCCGATATGATTCAGGAGCGAAAGAATTCAAACTACTTCAGTGTAAAGACTTCATTGTGGCAACTGACGCGGTTTGTTTGAAAAAAATACATAAAGTTTATGAAAATAATTAGATACTATTCGTTGTCCACCTCAGTAACTAAAACCACCTTGTTTTTATCATTCACCAACTGCAATACCTTCTCAATACCCTTGCGGCATATATGACATATTTTCGTAGTTTCAAGTAGCTTCAAAGCACAAGCATTACAAACCCCTGCATGTCCACAAGGCATAAAAATACTATCACAGGGGCTACTACAGCAAATAAGGCAATCTTTCAAAGAGTTTTGTGAGTCAGACTTGGCATGATTCGCAGTAGTTTTCGTCGAGTAAAGAGTTGAGTTTATCTTCGAGAGCTTCATAGCTATCTTAAAAGTTTTGAAAACCCTTTTAATAGAATGACCAGTTTTTTCTTCAGAGAAGTTGGTAAACATGTAGATAAAATAGGATCTGATTAATTCTTACTCAATCTCTGTGCGGAAAAGAACAGTAAACCCGAGATATACAAGTGAAAAAATAAAAAATGAAAGAAAAGCTGGAATGAAATAAGATCCATTCCCTGATTTGTATTCAGAAAGTCCTAATATCAATATAATGATCATCAAAGGATAGCATGTAAGGGTTACTTGAAACCAGAAAAGGCCGATCTTTTGGGGATGTTTGCAGCGTTTAAACAAAAATTCGATGAAATTCCAAACAGCTATCAACCCACTTAAAAAACTAGTCAACCAAAATGGCCAAAAAATGAAAATCCAGTTCCATTCGATCACTTCAAGTAAACGAAGATCGAAGCAGATGATAAAAAGACTTCGACACCAGCTCAACAAAGTGATGACAAAATAGCTAAGTAATGAAAATGTTGAACTGTTCTTATAATCAAGAAGAGCTGAGAAGAAATTCCAAATATACAAAGGAATCCCAGCATAAATCAAGCCAATTTTACCAAAACTAGCAGGAATTAACAGTAAATAAAAAATCATCTCTAAAACACTTCCATAAAAGTAAAACACTTCAGACCTATGATTGCGTAAAACCCCAAAAAAATAAGGGAAACTTATTATCTTCTCAGCCAATAGAATCAACACCGGTATAACCAACGGAATATTAAAAACTTTCCACAACACCAAATAACAAGAACAGAACGCATAAGCCAAATGAACAGGTACAAAAGTTTTAAACCCATTCCTGATCCAAAATTGATTTTCACTAATACTTAAATTATCCATTTATACGAATTACTAAAAATAACCAGTCATCTCACCGCCAATAACACATCAACCTCAAGTAAATGAAACTAACATGGCTTATCATCTTCTTTCAATCCTGCCTAATCAGTTACCTGTTGTTCTGGCCAAGACTTTCAACAGCTTCTTTAAAATCCAGCTTAAAACTCGAGTCTCTTCGAACAGCAGCTGAAAATTCAGCCTTGATGCCGATGAACCCTTCTTCACAAGTCTCAAGTCAAGTTCTCAATGAAAAAAACTGCAGATTAGGCTTCGGATTTGCAAGTTTAGTTGATATTCGTGCGAGACTTGTCGATTTCGTCAGTTCTTTTCAGCCACCTGCAGAAGCTCGGCATCATGAAACAATTAACTCAAGGCAAGAAATGCTTGAAACTCTTGCTTTTTGCTTTGTTGCTGGAAGAGCTGCTGAATTTCGCATTCCTAAAGAATTGTTTGAAGAAGTGATGAGGAAAATGGAAGGAGTTCAACATTGGAAGACTCTTGGTGGAAATGGAGCTTCTATGAGCAAAAGAGCTTCACATGAAGGATGCTTGGCTTATCTGGCTTCTCCTATTACTAGTGAGATGAAAGGGTATTTTGATCAGAAGAGGACTGTCTTTTTGAATGAGAATTTGGAAAGTCCTGATTTTCATGTTATTCTTGAGTATCGTGAAGGGGAGACTTGGGGTAGGTATGTTGCTAGTCGGAGTAACAGGTTTTATGTTAATCATGATAACCACAACATCAACCCAAAAGTCTTCCAAACCATCAACCTTCCCGAGCCCCTTCCAGTTTTCGCCCTGGGAGGTTTCCAGCTCTTAGAAGGAAGTCCAAAAGAAGACGAATTCCTTTCCTCAGCCCTTTCAAAAATCAATTCCCTAAAATCCTCAAAAGTAAAAATCCATTTCGAGATGGGTGACTTCCACTCGATCTCCTTTTTCAGCAAGTTGCAAGCCTTAATAAAAGAGTCCGATTCCATAGGTTTTAACGAGCAAGAACTCGGAATCCTTTTATGTCATTTAAAAAAGATCAAATTCGGCGGGTACCCATCAAAAGCTCCAGTAAAAAAGTACTTATCCGACTTATCCGACCTAATTTCAAGCTTATCAAGCAGTTCTTACAAGGCTTCAAGGTTACATCTTCACACTCTTTCAATCCAGGCGATTTGCTCAACAGACGAATGGTCAAACCCGTTGAAGGCATCAGCGCGAAGCGCTCTTCTTGCAGGTCAGTTCGCATGTAACAGGACTGATATTCAGTCAGAAACTTTTTCGTTTTACGAAGGCAACGACTGGAAAGAAGAGGAAGTAACGAAATGTTGGAAAGAAGAGAAAATGACCTGTTGTCTTGCACTTAACCCGACATGCACACAGGTGGTTCAGGTAAGCGGACTTGGAGATAATATCTCGGCCATGGGACTCGTTTACCATGAGCTTAGGTTATAAATGCAAAAAAGTAATAAGAATAGTAAAAGAATCACGGGAAAAAATCTTACGAAAAGTCTTTCTGCTCGCATTTCACCCATGCCTAGTCCACAGAAGTACCCTTCTGTTTGCTTTGATATTGAATATCTGCTTAAAAAGAAAGAACATAAATCTACTAGTTTAAAATTCAAGGCTGCTTCAAGTACTGTTGTATCGCCGAAATATGTCACTCCGGATCAGTCTAACCTTCTTATTCTTCCTAAAAGAGGGAATAAGTCTGTACCTGACTCAATCATAAGCCAAAAAACCGAGATAAATCAAGCCATGGCTTATATAAGATATCTAAAGGAAAGACTCGATCAAATCACAAAAGAAAACCTCATTTTCGAAAGCCTATCCAGAAGCCGATCAGGAAAAAAGCCAAAAGTATTAAAAACCATTGAAAAGTTCAAAAAAAAGCTAGCATTACGACTGAAGTTTTAATAAATGCTAAGTTATCGATAAAGAGTTGTAGGATGGAGTATATTTTACAGACTTTAACTGCCCACTAGAGTTCAAATGGTCGCAACTGTGATACCCACTCTCCGTCGACGACTCACTTTTTTGTATATTACGTCTAAGTTGCTGATGTTCTTCAGATCTTTGGAAAATTTTCGACTTGAGTGAATCACCTCGGGTGTTAAGTATTTTTGCTTCGTTTTCCAATTCAGATATTTTTGACTTAAGCTTCAAAGAGTTTTTCACCCACTTCGTATGAATCGTTTTCAGACGGTTTTTCAATTCCTCTCTTTTTTCATCAACTGTCTGCCCCAGTCCTACTCTTTTTTTTAGTTTTGAGTGCCTTTCTTGCAAATCTCTCAATTTAATTTTCCCTGTATCGATGCAATGACTATTAACCTTGATTTTTTCCTCAAGTTCAGAAATGTTTACTTTAAGTTCCTTGATTTCTATGTAAAGCTCTTCAAGTAGACTAGTCCTGATGCTTAACAACGGCAAAAAAGGGACTTTTGAGATGTTGATTCTTTCTACGTCCCTTGAGTCTGAAGACTTTTTCGCTGATAAGGATTTGGTGTCAGCGGCGAGATCAGTTCGAGACTGGGTCAAGACTCTCAGTCGTTTATCAATAAGACACTTGTTTGGATCAGGCGAGTTTCTTTTCAAAAAAGACTGAATCGGAGAATGAAAATTTTGATGGTCAGAATGAAGCAGCCTGTCCTGTTTGGGAGTAAAATACTCAGGTCGACTACCTTCTCGTTTGTGAAAGTCATCTAAAACGACAACATCATGATTATCCATTATAACTATCCTTCAAGTTTTCTTTTTATCCTCCACACAATACATGATTTTTTCACAGGACTTACTGATTTTCTCAAAAGTACTTTGAAGAGCTTTCATGTTAATATTCACGATTTCTTTTTTCTCAAAAGTCGCATCCTTTAAAATGCAAACCGCTGCCAACAAGTGGTCAAAATGACGAAGATAAACATTATACCCGTTGTCACAGCTGATGACAGAAACTGAGTTTTCATTAAAAGCTTCTTCGAACCGATCTCCAGAGAGTCTGAATATTTTTTACCCGTAGATAGTAGAAAGTTCTAAACTTACATCAAGTGCTTCGCAGCACAATTCATAGCTGATAAAGTCCACTGGTCTCGAGTCAGTCGCCATACAAAGCTTGCTGACTACATCGATGATGTAAACTTTTTCTATCATTGAAAGACTGATGAAAACATCTAGCGCTTCAGGAAGACAGAGCAGAATTGGACTCCCTTTCTGAAGAATGCGACTGATGCATAAATAAATGCTGTAGTCCATGATGCTTGTTAGGTGGAAGTCTGCAAGAGGAAGGCTTCGCTCTTGGCTGCATGGTTTTATGTATTCAGTGATTTCACTTAAAATCGCATTTTTACTGAGTTCCTCTGAGAACATCTCCCCGTCGATCTTGTGGATAAGAAACTCAAATATGCAAAAAGGGTTCATTTCGTATATTTCACTTTGAATGCATAGAAATTTTTCTATTGTTTTGAAGTATGGCTCGTCTTTTGAATCTAAAACGTATATCATTATGTTCGCGGATTCTAAATGTTTGTGCTCCGAGGAGGACATTTGGGATATCTCGAAGTTTCCTGGAAAATCGAAGAATGTGCATTTTGTGAAATTGTTGTTGTTTACTGGAAATTCTTGGATTTTTGTTGTTGTTTCTAAGAATTGGGTCTCAGTTGATGAGATTTTGTGGAAGATTTTTTTTAAGATTGAGGTTTTTCCTGAACGTTTATTGCCGAGGACTACTATGTTCATTTTGGTTTTAATAGATTTGTTTGAGGAAAATTATTTAATTATTTTTTTAGTGGGTTAAATGATATTCAATTTAATAATTCAAAAGTTCTTAAGAGTAATTAATGGTTATTTTTTGTATTGTTTTTGCAGTATCAGTGTTTGAAAGAGACCCTTGAACTGAAAGATAGCTATTGTAAGCTTTTATTAATTTTGGATGATATATAAATAGTTTTAAATATTTTCATGATGTGAAGATGCTTTTAGATATAAATTTCATGCTTCAAATTATAAAAATCAAAAATCATTTACAAAATTATTCTTGATGAGCGTGATTTAAATTTTAGTTTTTCTAAATTTTCAATAGCTTGTTTTGGGTAATCATTCTGATCTTGTAATTCTAATGCATTTTTGAAGAAATATATCGATCATTTAATTTAAGCTTCTAGTTTTTTTAATAGTTCAAAATATTGACCCAATTATTACTCCTAATAATAATCCAAAGTAATCTTCAATAGTACCCATTATTACACTCAACTATTAGCAATCATAAATTAGATATTCCAGTAATAGCATTGAATGTAAGAAGACAATACCTCCCATTACTTTTCACTCGCTACGCAAGATCATAGAAATAGAGGATTTAAATATCTACTGCTTTATTCTCATCATTTACAAACCCTGATAAATTTCAACTTCATTTCCTCTTTTATCAATAAGGAATCCATACTGATTAGCTTCCACGATAATCAAATATTTAAAATTCATCCTTTTTAATAGACGTTGAAGATCTAAAATTAGTTATACTTCATCTACATATTTTTAAAATTATTTGGTTCAAAACATCTGAAAGTTCCAGTTTCATGATTTTCCGATTTTCAAAACTTCTCAAACTTCCCTCAGGCCGGGCTCCTATCAATAATTATAAAAAAGGAGATCAAATCGAAATTCATTGACTTTAGATATCTGAAAAATTCACTTCCTAGTCATTTGTAGCAAGATGAAGAATTTGTAATTTCTTATAATCGAACCATATATGCTATGATAAATATTTTTCAGCCCTGGAATAAAAATTAATCATAATAAAAAAGGAAAGGAGAGTGAAATAAAATCAAAAATCTGTGAAAAAGTTCAGAAAAACAGACAAATAAATAATATACTGCAACAAATTGAATTAGACAAACTAGTCACATACAAAGTAATGCCGATATAGGATTACTCAATATTAGAAGATGAAGAGAATTCGACTATTTGGTGAAGAAATCAGGAGTAATTCTGCTGAAAAGAATTATAATATGTCAAGTAAACAACATAAATATCGTAAAACTGCAGTAAAATGTTTTTATTTATAGAGAAGTTCAAATAACTATGAATAGACGGAAAGTCATTGAGCAATATCAAATTAATATTTATTATTACAATTATGATTTTGTTTTAATTTAATTCTGATTTATTCAACTGTTGCTTGATTATCAGCTCTCTTTACGCATCAATTTTCGAATAAAATCTGAAAATTGCACTTTAGCATATCAAAGATCACCGTTATTATTCCAAAGCTTCCTTGAGTTCAGTGAATGCAACTTCTTTTATCAAGAAATCCTAACAAAATTCTATTCCCTTCCTTCAAATGGTTGTTCTTTTTTATCTTTTAATTAACTCTTACTAAATCTTACCCTTTTATTTGAACATCAAATTCACTAACGCTAAAATAGAGTGTTAATTTCTCACATTGCAATAATAAGAAGATTTCAATTTTCTGAATAATTAGAAATTCATTGTTATTATATTAATCAATGAGACTCAAAAGAATTTTCAGTACTTTCGAAATGGTTCGAAGCGCCTTATACGAGACTTTACAAAAAAATCCGAAGGTAAAATTTAACTTTTTAGCCCAGAACAGTTCTTTCAAAGAAATAGGTTTGGATTCTTTGGATATTGTTGAATTACTAGCTGACCTTGAAGACAGATTTAAAGTCGACTTAAGAGATGATGAGGTAGTAAACACTGAAACTATCGAAGAAGCTTTAAAGGTCTTCGTAAATCATCTTGATATATCTCAAGTCAACCAGAAAATTATTACACATACCGACATTAAAATAGTTAAGTAGTAATCCTCAAATAGGCAAATCCTTTGATTTAACTCTCTTTGTTAATTTATCAAGAGAAACTTTAAATTTCCTTATTAACTAGTTTATATCCTAAGCAAGTATTTATTAACCGACTAGAGTTAAAGTGAAAAATAATAAAATCCTGAAGTAAATCATAATCAACTATTAAAATAAAAAATCACTCAAATTCACACCCAATAAAGAAATCGAAACTAAAATCAATTAGAATCACTACCTACTCCAAAAAAAAATGAAAATAATTTAAACTAATAAAAAATCCAAGTTTAAAGTTAGTCTAAGAAATTAGTTCACTATATTGCTGATAATGAGTCCTTATATAAGATAAAATCGCTTGCAGTAAGATCGACAGAAGGTAGATGGTAATCAAGGCAGAAAACAGAATAGACACAATGATCAAAGCAATGAATCCAGCAGGACTAACATAAGGATAAAAATCTGTGCATTTATCCTGTTCACTTTTACAACAGCTCAGAAACCAGCTATAATACCCAATAGCCACTAAAGTCCAAGTAAGATAAACAGGTCCCATAAAGTACAAAAAGCACAGAAGTAGTTTATAAAACTCGGGTATCATAATAACAACAAGCAAGAAACAAAGAGACAAAAGCCAGATGATATTTTGCGACAACAGCCAAAGTTCTAAAGTAAAAATCTCATCACATTTCGTATCATCTTGTATATCATCAAGTGAGTACCAGTCATCAACATAAATATAAATCTGATACCCATAGTAAAGCATCGCAAGTAGCGTAATAACTCCTCCAAATACCCTAAGCTGTTTAGCTGATTCCATATGCGTTTTAAATTATATCTCATAATATCCCAATCTCAAAAATCCATCCACCGACCATCCATCTCCCCTTAAACCTCCTTCAACACCTGCACAAAACCGGCCTTCCCGCCCCCGACCCCTTAAAATCCCAAAAAACTCCAATAATTTTCCCGTCACTAAAGCAAATAAGGTATAATCACACTAAAATGGATCTGAAGGTCGGAGGAAAATACCGTCTTGGTCGAAAGATCGGCCACGGGTCATTCGGCGACATCTACCTGGCGATAAACATCCAAAGTAACGAGGAAGTCGCCGTGAAGCTCGAAAAAGTGCGATCGAGTCACCCTCAGTTACTTTACGAATCGAGGGTCATTCGTTCCTTGCAAGGCGGTGCAGGGATTCCCAACATCCACTGGTACGGAGTAGAAGGCGACTACAACGTCATGGTCATGGAGCTGCTCGGCCCCTCGCTTGAGGACCTCCTGCAGTACTGCAAGCCGAGCTTATCAGTTAAGACTGTTTTAATGCTCGCGGACCAGATGATAGCGCGTGTCGAGTACATCCATTCTAAGAACTTCATTCATAGAGACATAAAGCCTGATAATTTCATCATCGGACTAGGCCAAAAAGCCCATCTTGTCTATATCATTGACTTCGGCCTTTCAAAGAAGTACAGAGACTCTAAAACAAATCAGCATATTCCTTATCGTGAAGGGAAAAGCTTGACTGGCACTGCAAGGTATGCCTCGATTTTTACTCATCTTGGAATTGAACAGGCTCGTAGAGATGACTTGGAAGGACTTGGGTATGTTTTGATTTACTTGTTGAAAGGAGCTTTGCCTTGGCAGGGACTCAAAGGAGATACTAAGAAGGAAAAGTATCAGAATATCACTGAGAAAAAAATGGGAACTCCTGTTGAGGTACTTTGTGCTGACTTGCCTATTGAGTTTTGTAACTTCATTAATTATGCGAAAGCTCTTCGGTTTGAAGATCGCCCTGACTATGCACTTCTTAGAAGGAACTTTAAGGATTTGTTTGGAAGACTTGGAATGGTTCAGGATTATCTTTATGATTGGTGCCTTATCAAACAGGCGGAAAGGGAAAAAGGAGAAAAGGCTGAAAAAGTAGAAAAAGCGGAAAGGGATGCTCCTCAGGAAGAAATTAAACAACCTAGGCCGAGACCTACACAAAAACAAGGAGCTGCTCCTACACCGAAGATTGTGACAATACCTAATAGGGCATTTAAATGAGGATATAATATATTTTTTTCAAGGAGGATTTGATGGAAAGTAATTTAAGGATTTTGGGTGTTGTATAGTAACTTGGAATTGAAATTAGAAGAGAAATGATATTTTTTTAGATGATTTTAGATATCATCAAATTATATCGAAATATATTTTAGCTTATAAGTTTTAATGTTTTTTTTCCTTGAAACTTTCTGGATAGGACCGAGGAACTTTTCTTTTTGAAGAAATCTAAAGTTTTGGATTTGAAATGAATATTTTTCTATTATCATTCAAGGGAATTATTAAAGGTTTAAAGCTATAAAATGTCAAATGAGAGTCAATTTGGTAATGAAAACAGCGATCAAACTTAAAATTATCTGAAATGTTAGTTGATAATTTAGTTCTATAGCAAATTAAATAAATATGGTGGTCATTAACTATTATTTATTTTACCCAAATTCAAATTTCCGTGAAATTTACCAAACAGCATGAACCAAGAAGAAGAATCTATAAAGATCTTCACCTTTTCCACCTAAAATTTCTTTACTGGCTACTCAACTCTTCATTCCGAGCAAAAAAGAAAAAATAAAATTTCCTTAAAATCCTTGGATTCTCTGAAAACTCACTCTACTTGTGAAGCTGAATTCCAAAGCTCTTATTAAATAGGCTAGATAAGTTTATTCAAAGCTATTTTAGGTTATTTCTCTCAATTCTTTTGATATAAAGTTGATTCTTCTGTAATGTCAATCTTGGTGCTTTCTTGTCCTTGTTATCCAGGATGATTTTTCGACAAAAAGACCTGTCAAGTTCATCAAAATCCATGTTTTTTATAGTTTGCCTCGCGAGTTCTTGAGTTACCATCGAAATTCTTTTGTGATTAGATCCTTTAGGCGCACAGCTTCCCATTAAAATTATTAGTCGACTTGATTTAATAAATGGTTGAAGACAGAATATTTAAAGTAATAGAAATATGAATAACTTTTGAACTTATTTCACTTGCCGTGATTGAAAGTTTAAAAAATCTTTAATGAACCCTATAGCATGATTTGGAGTTTAATAAAAAAGAATTTAAGAAAGGGTTTATATTTGCTAAATGTAGATTTGGGCATTTCTTGCTATAAGATTGATTTTGTGAATTTGAGGAAAATTTACAGGAGTTTATATTTAAGTGGCTGTAGGAAATTTAAGGATTTTTTTTAGAGTATATGCAATTTGGACATCATGGTTTCATTTATATTAGGCCAAATTCTAGATTTTCATATTGATTTAAAATATTATACCTTGTAAAAATTTGAAAAATTGTATAGTAATGGAAATTATTTTAATCTATTACTTACTAGAATATGACAAAATTATCAACTTTTCGTAATTACTATAAATTAAAGCCTGAGCTAAAATAAATTTTAGCAAAGTTTAGAAGTTTTTATTGTTTGAACTTGTGATTAAGTTAAAAATAGAGTTTCAAGACTTTTTTTAAGGATTGAAAATCACTGAAGCCTATTGTGCTAAATTGGCAGTTATCCAAGCCTAAATAATTACCATTGACAACTAAAGAGTTAATTATTGTTTAATTTATCGAGTCTACGATTATATAAGGGATTGCTTGAAAGACATAAAATTGGAGCATTTGTATCTTTAACTTGATAAATTTTTAGACGATCTTGGACCCTCATACATTTTTTTACACCTTTACTCAGAACAAGTTTTTTGAAGATCTCTACAGTTTCAACAGAAGGATTGTGAGGCCTTGTTTGAATTTTACTCTTCTTAATTATACAATTTCCCATGAAAATTTTATAAATCTGATCCATCATAACATATCTTTAAAATGAATCCAAAATTATACTTCATGAGATTTAGCGTTTTTTTATGAATAATAAAGTTTTTTTGGGCAGTCATTATAAAGTCGAGTTATATCTAACTATAATTAGTTCTGTGGATAATCATATTTAGATTCGTACAAGAAATATATATGAAAATTCGCTTAATTTATTTAGATTAAGTACTCTTCTAATGATGGCATCAATAGATTAAATCAAAAGTGATTGAGTAAATATGTGATTTCAGAAGCCATGATTTATTTAAAATTGAGTTATTGTAATTATTTTTAAATGCTAAACAAATATGAAAAACTTATATCTTTTTACCTTGAAATTCGATTCTCTATGACAATTTGCTTCGATAGACCCTAGACTCCTAAGTAAGAAATCAAGAATAGCCTAAAATAATCTTCACTCACCCCAAACCTTTCCAATTCCAAAAAATCTTTCCTCATCCAACCCAAACCCCAATTCACTAATATCTTAAAATAAACCCTATCTAGCTTTCCTTCTTCTTCTCATAAAACCAAGGAACAATCCTACTAGTCCTCGCCTGGTACTCCCGATACTCAGGATACTTCATCACTGAAAGTTTTTCAGTAAACTCAGTAGACCCATGAAACAACAAATTCAACAAAAACGCTCCAACAGCAGCAACCCAGACCCCTTTAGTAAAGCTAAAAAAAGTCCACCAAAGTGAAATTTCACAGAAAAAATTCGGATGTCGACTGAACTTAAAAAGTCCTGAATCCAAAAAATTTTTAACACGAGTCTGCCCTGCTTTTATCTTTAGATACTTCAAGCTTTGGAAGTTCCACTGTTGCTGATCAGCGACAGTTTCTCCAACAAGAAACAAAAAACAAAGAGATGCTGAAATGCCATCAGTCCAGTCAAGGTTATTCTGAGGTTCAAAGTAAATCGGCAAACAAATTCCCAGCAATAAAAAAGTCTGATAAGTGCTGATAAAGGTCAAGTTAAACAAATGCCATAGAAAGCCAGAAGGGATGATTTTCCGGACATGTTCCCAGCGATAGTCTTCTAACCCTTGATATCCTCCTTTTCTCCAGAAGTTAAAACTAAGCCGCGCACCCCAAAGAACGACCAGTCCAAACATGAGACACCCTCGGGGTGTCCAGTGATTCAGGTGGAAAGTGAAGAAAGAAGGTAAAAGGCTCCAGAATTCATCAATAACTGAGTAGTTGTTTGTTAAAGTGGACCTTATAAAGGCATAAGTTGAGACTAGTGCTACTAAGATTAGACAGGTTTCGATTTGTGAGAAGTAAACCCGCACAGGTAGCGACACGATGAAAAAGAGAAAAATACTGAAAATACTGAACACCGCAGATGCCATTTATAACTAACCTGAGCATGTCATATCTTATTATCTTCACAGGGTTAAAATCGCGATTTCACCATCGGCGCAACCCACTAACATGTTACGCAAATCACTTGTAAGACTCACTTGAATCACAGGCGACGAGACTCCTAAAGAACATGTTCTGATTATCTCAAAATTCCCAGTACTTCTAAAGACGATATCACCTTTATCATTGCCATAAACCATAAAATCAGAGAACAAAGGCCCTTGCAAGATGTAAAAACAAACAACATTCGCCGATTCTTGAATTATTTGAAGTTGAACCCCGTTTAAACTATAAGCGTAAATTGTCCGGTCTTCAGGACTATACAAAAAAATTCTACTTGGTGCTGACACTGAAAATTTCACCATTGTAATCGGTTTATTATTCGGCAAGTTAAGAAAACTCATGAATTTCAGCCCGTATATAGAAAAAATATTACAGACCCCATCAAAAGAACTAGTTGCAAGGACTCCCAGGTCCTCAGAGATAGAAACCGAGGTGACTTCATCATCATGACAAGCGAAAGTTGACTTATAAAGCCAGAGGTCAGTTTTAATAACCCAAAACACGCATTCTCCGTCTTTACTTCCTGAAACTGCGAAGGACTCACTGTCGCTTATTTCTAGGCTGGTCACTGTTGTACTATGTCTGAACTTCAAGTTCTGGATCTCGCCGCTCATGACTTTTCTTACCTGGATCCGCCCGTCCCAGTACCCTCCCATTGCAACACTTTTACAGGAGTTGAAGAAAACAAAGGGACATGCTGAGTAAGGAAGTGAAAAGTCTTCAATACTCAGAAGACCTTCCTTGATATAGTCAAAGGACTGTACTGGCTCACATGAGAAAAAAGAAGAATTTTCACCGTTGGTCTTGTTGTAAATATATCGAGTCAATGAACGGTTCAACCGAATACAATGAACTTCTTTGTCTTTTAATAAAGTCATTTTTACTAAAGCTTTTGAAGTGATTGAACTAGGAAAACTCTTGATTCGACTGAGACCTGAAAGAAAAACTTTTATTTGTGAAAAGCTGTTCATCAGATTTTCAGAGATTTTCTGTCTTTTCGCTACATGCGGCTTTGAAAACAACTGACTGGGAGTCCTTCCGAAGTAACACATCTGGGTGTTAAGAGTTTTCACTAAGTCCACATCAGACACCTTTTCCATATCTACATTATTTTCATAGGTCAGGTAGTAAAACACGTTCATTGACTTCTCAGCTTCTTGTCCTTGTTGCTTGTAACCGAAGATCAAGTCAATCCATTTATGAAGATTCGCTGAAACCGGCTCAGATTCAAGAATTTCTCGATGAAGTCTCGTGAAATCAAAAGCGTTGTCTGCCCATGGAGGAAGTTTAACGTCAGAAACGATTTGACCGTTTTGCATTCGTCCGAATGATATTTTGTTCATGTTTAGAAACATTTCGGGAAGGTAAAAAAATTCAGGGATCAGTTCTCGCACGTCTGCTATGTCGTCTATTGCTGAGTTGAAGGAATCTGCAAGAGAGTGAAATAAACGGTCCGGAAGGTCGAACTTTCCACCTTGGAGCTCTTTTGCACAGTCATCGAATGGTGGGACTCGGATTAGGTAAAATAGTGTTATGCCTGGGTTGCTGTAATGGGAACCGAAGTGAAATGGAGGGTCTGAACCTTCGTTTTGCATGTTTTGGAAACGCTCACTGAAAATATTTACTCTTTCGACTGTGCCAAGTGACCCCATATTTTTAGACAAGTCTCTATAACAAGACGCAGCATGACTCGCCTGATAATCCGAGACCACCCAAGGCATAACAGGGTACTGAGTAAGGTCATTATACGACCTGCCAGCACAATAATTCAAATGCATCAAGTACTCAAAATTGCTCATAAGTCCTGCGACCCACTTCTCAGTAACACAAGGATCAACAAAAGGCCTAGCCTTATACCCAGCCCCATTCGCCGAAAAAGCTTTAATCAAAACTTTCGGTTTAATAATTTTCACATTAGGAAGACTTTTCTTCAACTTTTTCAATTCCAAAATAAAATCAATATGATCAGACGACGAAAAAAAATTCAAGCACACGTTTTTTCCATCAACGAAAAGTAACTCAACAGCTGTCGCTCTCATCAGGTAGCTCTTTGTAAATACTGCTGAAAGACGATGCAAATGCCAGGTTTTCGTGTAAGTGTGATTGGAACTTGCGGGGTTAAAGCGAAAGAGCTCGATTCCACTTTCATGTTTTTCTTGAACTGACTTATCATATCGAAAAACGAGTTTTTGCCGGTCTTTTCCTTCTTTACAGTACTTTATAAACAAGTAACCGTATTTTATCGTCATCGGGGTGATTACCCCGACTTGTGAAGAGAAACCTGAGGACCTGCCAGTGTCTTCTGGGACTTTACTCTTGAGTTCTTCCAGCAGGTCCAGCTCTTCTTCTTCAGTCAAAAAGCTGCTTCGTTTAATTTGCTTGTAGCTGATGCCGGAAAGGACAGCGTCAGGGACGTGTTTGTTTTTTCCTGTGATGTACTTGTTTGAAAAGGTTTTTCTTCTTAGAAATGGTCTGGTAAAGTCCTTGCATAGACGATTTTGTAATTTAAATACGAAGTTTGGAATGTTTTCATGTTTAAATCTGAAATCATCGAGTAACTTTTTTAATGATTTCTTTCTTTTGTACTTTTGGAAGTCTTTTTCCATTAATTTTTGCATCATTTTTGAGTTTTCAGAGACTCGGATCTCATGGACTGTATCTCGCAGGTAGTCCTCGAGTTTTAGATGGTTGAACTCGGCTTGGTTTTGAAATGTTGACTGATCGTTTAAAAGCTTTTCACTTTGTTTTTCGCGTTCTTGAATTATTAGGCTTGTTCGCTCGTCGTTGTGGAAAAAACTTTGGACTTGGAAGAGAAGGTAAAATAATGCGTTTTGTAGGTCAGGTTTTGATAGGTATTGCTGGATTTCTCTTATGCTGAAGTTAGAGACGGTTGAAATCCATGTATCAACCCCAGGGTTAGTACGAGAAATCATTTGAATAATATAATCACAAGGATAATAATACTGAACAAGATTAATCTTCAAGATACTCTTAAACCCCGAAGATTTTTTCCCTTTAAGACCCAAGCTAGCGAATGTCAACTTCAAGATCTGTGCCAAAAAGTTTTCAATAGTAAAAACACATGGATGTTTTTGCTTCACCTGACAGAGAAAGCCAAGTGTATAAGCAATACAATAAGAGTAAAACCGTGACTCTTGTTTCTGCAAAGTCTTTTTATTGACTTCAGAAATATAAAGTATCAGTTTAATAAGACCTAAAAGAGTCTCCAGCCAAGCTTCAATCATAATTTCGTCCTCCGTGGCTTTAACACCCTGACAAATAATATGAAAAAGAACCCCTCCAAATTTTCCTCTCTTTTTAAAATCATCTTCAGGGTCAAAGTTCAATGCAGCAGCCTCATCTTTCATCTTCCCCAAACTCTGCTCTTTCGACTTGCGAAAAAACTCCTCAATAGTCGATCCAAAGGCATGATTCCAAAGTGGTCTAATAAGATTCAAGTAATTACTACTAATATTCAGATCCTCCCAATCTTTACTAAAATTCAACCCTTCTTCCAAATTATTCCTCGTCTTACAATTCGAATACAAAATAAATTCCTCTAAAAAATACCCAAGAACAATAAAATTTTTCCAATGATTTTCTGAGAAATGTTCAAGTTTTCTACAATTTTGTGTAAAATTTTCTAGAATTTTTCTGACAATTAGTTTAGAATGTGGAAAAATCGAGTTAATTTCAAGCCAAGTGTTCATTTGACTGAAGTAAGTGAATCCGAGTGGTAGATCCATAGCTTGAACCAAGACGATATTATGAAGACGAATTCCGATATCAACAATGGCATCAGCTGCTTCAGCATTATCAAAAGTATCAAGGATGAGATTCAACAGCCAGAAGTGCCATTCTTGACTTGTGAGAAGAATTGAGCAGTTCTTAATGTTCCACTTGGTCAGCATGAGTTGATCTTGAAGCGCTCGATGCTTGATGTCAGAAGAGGCCCTGGAAGTCACATGCATCAAGATTTGCAGTCCAAGGATGCTATGAATGTAATCACTGTCATCTAAGATGTTAGGACCTTCCACCACCCGGCCTAACATTATTTCCAAGCTGCTGTGGTAAAGCTGCTCGTCCCATCGCAACGGAGCTGTTGATAGCGAAGAACGACGAGATGATGAACGCGGAGTTATTGGCTTCACTTGAAGACTGTTTCGATTTAGGTTTACACTTACTTCTAAAAAATCAGGCAAGGTCACATTGTTGTCTATCACTTGAGACTCGTAGTCTCTTGACCTGCTCATCAAGTCAGGGTTGAAATGTCGGCAAATAAAAGGATAAAGTTCATTACTTGGAAAATTCAAAAGTGGCTTCGAAGAGACTATTAAAATTTCTAAAATCTCTGCAGAAATCTGTTTTATTTTCGTGTTCTTCGTTGCAAGTAAAGATAAAACTATTTCTAGTCCTCTTGATTCTTGAACTATTTTTAAAAAAGCGAGACTTGCATGTCCGAGACTAGAAATCAGCATTTTTAAAGTGGTTAACATTTGAGTGACGAATTTTGTGCTAGGTTTTAAAGTCAGGTACCTGACAAAGCACTCAGTTGTCGAATCTCCGCCAGTGAATAAGGCGAGTTCGATGATTTCCACATAAGCTTCCTGGCATTTCTCATAAGTGACTGATTTAAAGTTATGTAAAATCCATTCAATTCCAACAGCTTTAAACAAGTTCTTGTTTTTTGAATACATTCCTTTTATCAGGTTGAAAAGTCTCACTTGTGTCGGGATGTCGGCTTTCGCCCAGATTTTCAGATTCCAGAGAATATGAAGAAAAATCTCTTCTGGCAAACGATTTCCACAGTTTTTTAAGTCGTCGATTATGTTGAGGATGTCCTCGCTGAGCATGTAGTCTGGGATTTCTTCAAGCAGCACTGAAAGTAACTTGAAAAAACCGAGGGAAACTGCCTCGGACTGACTATCTGGACGGTCTTTCAAGCAAAAAGTTAACAAACGGAACCATTCAATGAGCAAATCATTATCTTCAAGTTCAAAAATCCTAGAAAGAATAGGAAGCAAGGTCAAAAGTCCTCCTAAAGAAGTACTTTTTCTCTGATTATAAGTCTTCGCTCCAGAAATTCCAAGAAATTTTCCAGTGGTCATCCCAACGACACTAAAAGTGATTCCCTTATCACTTCTTTCAGGAGACATCATAAAAACCATTCTTTTTTCCAGTCCACTGTTCAAAATCTTATCAAGACTAACAATGCTTTCATTGCTATAAGGTCCATAATTATAGTGCAAGTAAAGACTTTTCATCTTCTCAGTACTTAAAGCCTCATCAAAAAACATGAAACAAGCGACTTGTCCATAGAAATCCAGAGCAACAGCAGAAGTTGTCAGTTCTTTTTCACCGAAAGTAGGAAAGTCCATAACTGAACTTAACACATCTGCATCATTCACTACAACTTTCAATTGACTTTTATGCAAAGAGTCCTTCGCCTTATGTGAAAATCCAATAAAAGTCCAGGCCTGATAAGGTATCTTACAAAGATTGATCCCGTTACTTCCTCGAACAGGTAAAGTGTATTCAGGTCCTAAAGACCTGTAAAACAAAGAGTTATCCACCAGGTACGCTTCAAGTCCTCCAGCGCCTTTGCAATGAAAAGTAAAAAGTCTCGAAACTGCTGAGTTATAATCAATTCGCACCCAGGCACACATGGAAAGCGCCTTACGGAAGGGGTACCCTGAAGGAGTCAACGAAAGACCTGCCCCTGCGCCGTTAAAGTAAAAGTAGCTGTAAGGAGGTGGCATCTTCGGCGTCACAAGGAAAAGCTGGAAGAATCGAATCAAAAGAAGCATTTGACTTGTGTCACTTTTCATCACTTTTTTCGTCAGATGCTCGATGTGGGCTTTTTTCAGGTCACAGTAAAATACAAGGAAGGAGATCAGGTCGAATAACTTGTCAGGAATTGATGAGGAAAGCGTCAGGTCTACTAAAAAGTTTAGAATGTAAAGTTTTGTGTTGTCTGGAGTCATTTGAACTGATTTTGTCAACAGAAGGACTGGGTTGTGGATGCTTTGTTGACAGATTTCTAAGAGTTTTGAAATTATTGACTGCTGAACCTCGCTTTTTGAACCTTGGAAGGTGTAGAGCAGGTCCCAGATCACTTTTGGCTCTTTTAACTGTGTCGCACTTGCGAGTCTTCCTAGAATGTCATCAACTTTCATTAGATTGAATACTATGGAGTTGATTGTGAATGGGTGCTGGAAGAAGGGCTTTAGTTTTGGGAATGAAGAGAAATTAGGATTTTTTAATTTGGAGGATTTAGAAGTGATTATTTAATAAAATAATGAAAAATTATTCTGCATTTCAAGAGATTTGGGAAATAATGTTTAAGGGAAATAGGAAAATTTTAGAAACTTGAAAATTTTAAGATTGATTGAAGGTTAAACCAAAATTATCATCTAGAAAAAACCTATTTTCTAGAAATAGTTAAAAATAAAATTATCCAAAATGCCTGATTAAATTATCATCAAGAAATTTCTATAACCTTTCATTAAATCTGATTATAAAAATGGGAAATTGCTGCAGTTCAAAGCATGAAGAATTCAACCTAGTTGGTTACGAAGACCAAAACGCAGAGCCAGGAGAAAACCCGACTTTTTTAGCCCATCTTTCCAACCCAGACCTTCTCCATAAAAAAAAATCCTTCTACTCTCCAAAGATCAATCCAAGCAACGACCATCAAAAACTGAAGAAAACGAAAACTCATCAAACCCAAAATTTTCTGAGTTCAAAAAAAGACAAAAGTCTTCTCTTATCAGCTCTAAACAGTCAATTTTCTTTCAACACTTTTCCTGAAGAGCAGCAAGAAACAATACTAAAAAAAATCCAGTACTTAAAAATTCCCGCTTCTCAAAGTTTATGTTTAAAGGAAAATTCTAGTCAACTGTTGTGGGTTCTTCAGAAGGGAAAAGTTGAGATCTCTGATGACTTCATGAGAAAAATTCTAAGAAAAGGAGATATTTTTGGAAATTTCTCATCAAATCGCTTGAAATACGCCAGAACTCTAGAAAAATCAGCCTTGTGGACAATAGACAGATCTTTACTCACTACTAATCAAGGCTCTTCAGATGATTTCTTAGAAATTTCAGACTTTTTAGAAACTTCTCATATTTTACAACATGTTTCAAAAGACCTTCGACTTGGACTGTTAAACTTTTTGACAGTTGTAAAGTATTTAGAAGGTGAAACAATTATAGAGGAAGGTCAAAATGGTGACTTATTTTTTTTCATTAGAACTGGTAGTGTTATATGTAAAAGTCCTGGAAAGTTCATCAGGTATCTCTCAGCTGGAGAATGCTTTGGAGAACTGGCGATTTTATACAATACAAAAAGAACTTGCACTATAACCGCAGTGAGCACAGTGAAATGTCTTGTCATCAACCTGCCTGACCTAAAGTCAGTATTAGGCAAAGGCTACAGTCAGATAGTCTACAAGAACCCAATTCGCTTATCCTTAGAAAAAAGTGCTTTAAGCAAATTCTTAAAACCATGGCATTTTGAAGAACTTCTGGAAAAAATGGAACTTTTCTCATTTCCTCCAAATTCAACAGTCATTCCACATAACACCTTAAAATCTGAAGGACTTTTCATTGTTCTTCAGGGAAAACTCTTCAGTCCTTCAAACACCTTCAGTGAACTTTCAGTCCTGGGTGATTCAGAACTTGCAGAAAACAGTTTTGAAAGATTTCCAGAAATCATCTGCAAAGAACATTCAGAAGTCGGGTACATCAGCAAAGCAAACCTTTTCAAAATAATCCAAAAAGTTCCTCAAGACTCTCTCCTTCATCGTGCATTAAAAAAAAGCAACTTATTCAACTTCCTAACCGAAGAAAATCTTAGAAAAATCCAGAAAAACTTGAAAATTCAAGAGTTTCAATCAGGTCAAACTATTTTTTCTCAAGGATCTTCAGGAAATGAATTGTTTATCATGAAATTCGGCTTTGTAGGGGTTTATATCGACGGAAAATTCATCAGGACGATAGAAGATTTGGACTATTTCGGGGAACGGTCGTTGATTCTTGATGAACCTCGAAGTGCGACAGTGAAAGCTGAGAGTTTTGTCCAATGCTGGGTGTTAAACAAGTCAGACTTTCTGCAAATAGTGAATCCAAAAGTTTTATCTGTGCTTTACAAGAAGATCCAGTCTCAAAACACGGATATTGGCTTGAAAGATTTGTTTATCTTGAAGAAACTGGCAGATGGGCAACTGGGCGAGGTACTTCTCGTGAAATGTAAAAAAAATAACTTGCTCTACGCTTTGAAAGTTGTGGAAAAATCAAGAGTCACCAGTCAAGAGATTAAAAAAAACTTGCTTCATGAAAAAAATCTACTTCTTGACCTTCATCATTTTTTTATCCCTTCGCTTGTTAAGACCTTTCGTGACTCTACTCGAGTCTTCTTCTTACTTGAGTACGTTCAAGGCGAGGACCTTTTTGATGTGATTCGGAAAATCGGACTTCTAACTGAAAAAGATGCAAAATTTTACACCTGTTGTTTAATGCTAGTTCTTGAATATCTTCATAAAAAAAAAATCGTTTATCGTGACTTGAAACCTGAAAATGTCATGATCGATGACTTTGGGTACCCGAATCTTATTGACTTTGGAGCTGCTCGAAGAGTCGTTGGAAAGACCTACACCTTCATCGGGACTTCTTTTTATATCGCCCCGGAAGTAGTGAAAGGCGAAGGGTATTCAAATCAAGTAGACCACTGGAGTCTTGGGATCATGTTATATGAATTTATTTTTGGAGTCGTTCCTTTCGGTGAAACTGAAACTGACTCATATAAGATTTTTCATGAAATCATCAATAGTCCTTTGAAATTTCCTGAAAATTGTGGAGTTAAGGTCCAGACTAGGAATTTCATTAAAGGACTTCTGGAAAAAAACCCTTTTCATAGAATTGCTGATCCACTTTCACATGAATGGCTCAAGGATACTGACTGGGATGCACTTGTTAATAAAAAGTTTAAATCGCCTTATATTCCAAAGATCTCTGATTTAGTATGGGTCGATAGTAAAGCTAAAAATCTTACTGAAGGGATCTCTAGTGATTTGGGTGAAGACTGGGATGATGAATTCAACTGGAATGTTTAAAAATATTTTATTATAATTATGAGTCTGGGTAAATCTTCTTCTACTTCTAGTCTAGCAAAACCGGTCACACCTAGGTCGAAACCTGCTTCGCCCAAGGGAAGATCGAAGAGCAAAACGCGCGAAGATGACAACTTTTTTCTATGGATTCCGGAAATGATTGATGATATTGAAAACCAGATGCAGTCGAAAAAGAGAACTTTGGAACTTTTAAATGAACAGACTGGGTCCATTGATAAAGAACTTCAAGATCAGCTTCTCGCTCGTGACAGACACATCAGCAATTTGAATAAAACAATTCTAGAGCTAAAAACTGTGATCAAATCTCGAGAAGACTCCAGACGTGAACGAAACTGGGCGAAAGAGTTCGCAGATCAAGAAAAAGATTTAAACGATATGAAAAAAACCAAGAAAGAAAACGAAGATCAAATCAAAGAACTTGAAATCACAATTGACAGACTAACAAAAGAATGGGAAGAAGAAAAAGAAGAACTGATAGTTTTTCAAGAGACTCTAAAAGAAGAAATCGAGGAGTTCAAAGGTCTTGTAAACAGTCGAGACGCTGAACTTCAAGAAGTCGACAGCAACATCATCCAGCTTCAAACAATCATCGAGAACATGACAAAGTTAAACCACGAACTTCATTCAAAACTCGAGTCAAAAAACAAAGAAATGGAAGAACTCAACATAAAGTCCCATGAATTCTACGTCAAATCAAAGCAAGTCGATGAACTCGAGCGAACCATGCAAGAATTTCTAAATGAAAGATTAAACCTGGAAAGAAAAATCAGTTCTTTGTTGCCTCAGATTGAAAACGTCTCTAGGTTTAACTCGATTATTGACTGGGCTGAGAAAAATCTGGAACTTGTTGAAGACGGAATAAAAAAACAATGTGAAGGTCTTGCAAAAGTTGACCAGTCTCATATAGAAAAAGTTATTTTTGATATAAATTTTTTTTTTCAGGAAGTTTCGAACTCTATTGAGACCATTCGTCATAACATGGTTAAAAATAAGCCGAAAATGCCAGAAGGAGCCTCACCTGAAGTCAACATGAGGAATCAATTAAAAGAAATGGAACTTGAAATGGAAAAAAATAATAACTATGTCAAAGGGTTTAAGGAAAAAGAAGCTGCTCTGCAAGAGCAGATCAAAGGTATTACTATGATGATGGAAAAACATCGACTTGAATACAAAAATGACATCAACCAAGCTAATAAAACTTCTGACGCTTATAAAGATCAAATCGAAAAACTTAATGAAAAAATGAAAGTTCTTCGGAAAGAAAATGAAAAACTCGCTGTTGACCTTTCTAACTCAAAACTCAAATTCAACCATGCAAATGGAAAATTCGAGCAGATAAGTAAAAGGAAAAAAGAACTGCAAGAAAATGAAGAAGAGTATAAAAAAAACATCTCAGAACTCAAAGAAAAGTTAGCTGGAATGATTGATTTGAAGAAAAGCAGTAATAGAAATTCTAATACAACTGAAATTAAATTGAAAAAAGTCATCACTCAGGCTCAGATACTCAGAGATGAAGTCTTTCGAAAGGACTCGGAACTTGTCAAAGCTGCTCGGGAAAGAATGAAATTTGAACAGGAAATTGATGGACTTAAAGGTACCCATTCTAAACTTAATGCCAAGATGAAGACTATTGAAGCGGAAACTATTGAAAGGATTAGCAAGGAATTGGAAGAAAAGGAAAGACAAATAGAAATTTTAAAGGAAATGCTCAGGGCTGCTCACTCTGAAATCAAGCTGAAGGACTCGAAAATCACGACTTTGAATAGAAAAACTGAAGAGGTTGAAAGGATGAGAAGTCCGAAAAGGAATTAGGTAATAATAATAGCTTGGTTATCAGGTAATAGAATTATTTTTTTAGGAATCTGAAAGAAAGGAATGTTTTTTATCAGATCATATTGATATAGAGAATACTTCTAGTTTTATAATAATTAAGAAGTTTTAATTTTTTATATTTTGAAGAAAATTTATGGGAATACTTCTTGTCTTCAAAGTTGTTGAAGAATTCTGCATGGAATTGTTAAAATATGTAGAGAGTAAATGATGCACGAAATATTCAAAGATCAAATCAATAAACTAATTAAATTCTTAATATTGATTTAAATATCTGCAAAATAAGACAGTTCTTAATTGTTTTAAAATTCTCAGGATCTTTCTTATGGTAAAATCTCGTTAATGGTTGAAAATCTTGTTTTGTTTTAAGATGTGTGAAAAATAATAGTGCTCTTTTGTGATCAATATATTTGTAAGAATTGCATATGCTGTTATTTATATCGGGTCTTAGAGGGGAAAATTTAAGTAAAGAGATGTTCCTGCATCAAAATCATTAATTAGAAGTACTTTCAACGAAGTTTCAGATAAATCTCTTATTTTTTACCTGAATTCTTCGAATGATTTTTTAAAAAAAATTTAAAGATAATCAAAAGATTTGAATTATATGTGGGCTGCTCACATTTCGACTTATTCCGACTTCTACATAACGTATAAACCAAACAATTAAAAAGTAAAAACCTCTGAAAGTAGAGGAATTTTGATAATAATATAAATTTATAACAAGAATACAAATTTATAACAAGAATCTAAATTTCTAACGAGAATATAACTTGAATGAGAAAAAATAAATAATTGAAACGAGCAGGTAAATATTTAATCATCCTAAATAAATAATAAATCGCAAGTGCTTAAATATTTAATATTTCTAACCGCACCAAAATTATTAAAACTCCAAAATCATCCAAATCAATCTTCTACCATCTCCAAAAATCCAAACCCAAAAAAACCCTAAAATGTCAAAATACGAAAACCTTCACCGTGAGACAAAATCCCTTCCAGAAGTAGGTCTTTCACGTCTCGATAAAAAGTTATACCAACAACGAGGTTCCTCAATTCTAAACCTTTCAGACAGTTTCGTAGGTGACGACGGTTGTGAGCTAGTAGTGCGTTATCTGTGTGAAAATCCAGGAGTAAGCTCTTTAGACCTGCGCGGCAACGGAATAACATCAGCAGGCCTGTCAATTTTATCAGTGGCCTTCGCAGGGCGTTCATCTTTACGTTCCTTGTCACTCGAGTGGAACAACATCGGAGACGACATCAGTGTCTTCGCCGAGGCTCTAAGTAAAAACCTCTCACTTCAATCTTTAGACCTTCGCAACAACCGCATCGGAGCTGAAGGCGCTTCAATCCTTGCAAAGGTCTTAGAAACCAACTCGAGTCTTCTTAAACTTGACCTTAGGTGGAATGAAATCGGTCTTCAAGGCGGAAGAAGACTTTTAACTGCACTTTCAAGAACTTGCTTCATTCGACAACTTGACCTTGCTGGAAATAAAATACCTGAAGACCTTCTTCTTGCTATTGAAAAAGCACTTAAAGGTGAAAAAGAAGAAAGATTTGAAAACTTCGAAAACTTTGAAAAAAATGAAAAAAATGAATTTGAAAGGTTTGAAAGAAGTGAATTTTTGGAAAGTCCTTCTAGGAAAATATCTACTCCAGTGAAACAGAAAGATTTTAGCTATAATGGAGAACTTTTCACTAAATACGAAGCGCTTATGATTCAAAATGCTAGAAGTGAAGCGAGGATTAAAGAATTAGAAATTCTTTTGGAACAAGAGGCTAGAAAGGTTGTTGAAGTTAGATATGAACTCACTCGTGACTTGGATATCGAAAAAAATAGAAGAGCTGTTGTTGATGAGAATTTTTTGAAGTTTAAAGAAGAGTGTTTGAGGAAAGAAGTGGAAAATTCTAGAGTTATTCAAGAATTTGAAACAAGGATTAGTAGGATGACTAGTGAAAAAAATGTGATTATCATTGAATTTGAAAGTTTACAAGGAAAGTTTGAGAATTTTAATAAACAGACTCAGGAACATATTCAGAGTCTACAAGAAAAAATTGAAATTCAAGATAAGGAATTTAGGGTTTTACAGGAAAATAGCAGGAATTCTTTAGAGGGATTAAAAGTTCAGAATGAAGAGGATCGGTATCAAATTATTAAACAGTTTGAGCATAAGTTGTTTTTAGCTGATGAGCAGGTGAATGCATTGAAAAATTATAAATCGGATTTGGAAGCAGAAGTGAAAAACTTAAAAAATCAGATTGTTGGGATTAATAATAAAGCTCTTAATGATCTCAATGACTTGGAACTTGCTATAAGAGAAGAAGAGTCTCTAAAGCTAGACAAAACAATAGAAAACTACGAATCCCACATAAAAAACCTTGAAGAATCACGAGAAAGTCTCCACAAAAAATCCCAAGACCTTCACACATCCTCCAAATCAACCGAAAAAAAGTTATCCGAAATAATCTCCTCAAAAGAATCCGATTTATCCTCCTTAAAACAAGAAATCTCAGAGCAAAACAAGCAACTTCAAAAATGTCTAAACACAATCGAAAACCTTCGAACAGAGTTAAACTCATCCCGACTAGAAATAGAAAAAGTGCGCAGCGAAAACGAGGACCTAAACAAATCCTTAAAAGAACGAAAAGAAGTCTTCCTGAGCCAAATCGAGCAAATTTCTCAGGAGAACTCTCGAGAAAAGAACCATCTTCAAGATAAAATCGAGGACCTTTCATGTGAACTTCATCGACTCGAGTTAGAACTGGGAAAATTACGAAAAGACAAGGAAAGAATAATCCACGACCATGAGTACTTAAACGACACTTTAAAGATGAAAGTCTCGAACCTTCTTCAAGAAAGTATTTTATCTCACGTGCGGAAGCTTCAAGAAGATTCGCATCAGTGAGTCCTAACTTATTAGCTAAACCTCATCATCAAATTCATCATCATGTCCCTGCATCATCCTTCTATTCTCAATGATAACATTCAAATCCTTGATATACTTCACGAAGTCATCCCAGAATACATCAGTATAATCAAAAGTGATTTGACTTTCATCAACAAATCTCAAAGTACATTTATTCTTGATAGTCAAATCACGTTCTCTTACTAGTTTGTAGTTGAAATCATAAACTTCCTGAATCTTTTTATGTTGGTACTTCATCGCCAGCTGGAACATCATGTCATGAAAGTGTCGACTACTGACTGAAATATTAGGATTAAAGACCAGGTCAACACTTGTTGCGAATCTTAAAAGAGGCTCAAGAAGCGACTTTTCATAAATTTTGACTCGTTTGACTGACATTATTACTTACACTAACTAAGCCTCTTCCATGCTATGAAAAGAAGAACTTGAAGAAAGAATCAAACTTTTCAAATGGTGCTCAACAGGGTCCCAGTCTTTCGGAAGAGAAAGTTTCTGAAACTGAGAAGTCCAAGGGTTTACTTGAAGAGGAACTTCGCCTTCTGCACGTTTTGAACGAAAGCCGACGTCATAGATGCCGAAGACTTGCATGTTGTAATGGCTTTGAAATAAAACTGAATTGTTTGAAGAAGGATTTTCGCCCATGCCAGCAGTGGCAAGGTCAGCTTCAAAGAGAAATTCAAGACGACTCATTATTTTTGAGTTTCTTTTAATGTTCTCGATGTTTGGCACATGTCTTGAGATGATTTTTCTGAAATGCAAAGGTTTTTCACCGGGTAAGGAAAAGTTTATCTCGAAGATGACCTGCGCGATTACTGAGACAAGTCGATTGTTTTCTTCACTTATGAGAGAAACGTTGTATTTTTTTATGTCTTTCGTGGAAGACTGTTGTTTTTCAAGGGATTCGATTTGGATTCGCGAGATTCCTCGATTTACGCACCAACATGAGGAAAGGGAAGAATTGAAATCGCTTGTTGATGGGTTTATCATTCGGAAGGACTTGTTGAAAATAGTTAGGTCTTGGGAGTCTTTTTGAAGGATTTGATTGTTTTGAATAAGGTGGACCTCCAGGCTGTATATTACCTCTGCTGTCAGACGAACTTGGTCTTGGTTTACGTCTTGGAAGTGGAATGATGAGGGAGCGAATGATGGAATGCTGAAGGTAAAGGGGAAGACTGCTTGGGAGTCGTGAGTCCTTGCAAGTTGCTCTGAAAGTGAGAAGATAGGGTTTGTATAACTTTTTTCCTCCTCCCCAGGCCTAGTCAGGGACACTTTTTCAGTTCCTTGTGATTTCAGCATAATCAAGCTATTTTCAGGACCATTTCGGAGAACCACTTCTCCAGTGAGTCGATCTCCAGCAACAAAATAATTAGAATCTAAGGATATTTTAATCCAAGTTTCAGACATATTAATACTACAGTTGTTGACCAAACTCATCTAAAAATGCTTGAATCACTCAACTCATTGATTCAATAAATCGATGACCTCCCAATCAAACCTCTAAATTCTTATACCCAAAAAAAAATAACTCTTTAATATTCATTCCCTTAATCCCATCTATCTCATCATCTAATCCTCTTCACATCACCCAAAGCCCCAACAATTCTTAACCCTTCAACAATAAAAATAAATCATGTCAAATCCGACACCAACCGAAATGATCGCAGCTTTAACCGCCTACAAAGAAAAATGTGTCTCTCAAGGCAAGTACCTCGAAGCCGAAAAAGCAAAGCAAAAGATCCTCAAACTAAAAATAGAAGAATCCAAATACAGAGAACAAGAACTAAAACAACGTCAGCAAAAAGAAACAGAAGAAGTCGAGCAAGGCCACATCCAAGACTTCCAAGAGTTCAACGAACTCTGGGAAAAAGAACTAAACGATTTCGAAGACAGCTGCCGTAAGCAAATCGAGGAGCTTCGATTAAAACACGAGCAAGAATTTGAGGAAACTCGTCAAATTTCCTTGAAAGAATTCGATGAGAAGTTGAAACCAAATCAGAAAAAAAACGATTTGATAAAAGCTAGAGATTCGGCTGTGAAGTTAGAAGAGTATCTCAAGGCTCATTCGATTTCTCAACAACTCGCCGCGATTGAGAAGGAAGACCTGCAGAGCTACGAGATGAGAAAGAAAAAATTCTTAGAAAAGGCTCTTGCGAAGGTCGAGGACCGTCAACATGTTGAGATGGAAGGACTTAAAAATCGACTTCGAAGGACTCATGAAGAACTGAAGAGAAAAAGAGGCATGGAAATGGAAAGGGTCATTAAAAGATTTCAAAATAATAAGAAGGAACTAGAAAGGGCTCAAAGCATGGAAATCAGCATCGCCAATGGAAAAATTAATACTCCTGCTGCTTGGAACTTTATGGAAAGTCAGTCAATTAGCAGGATTCTTATGAGTTCCAGGGCTGGTACTCCAGGACTTATGTTGAAGGAGAAAAGTGTTTTTAAGGAAGAGCCTGGATTTGACTTGGACCAACTTAAGGATGACGGTCAGGACGGAAATGATAAAAAAGGGGGAAATCTTTTAGAACCTGTTGAAAAAACTGAGGAAAAACCTCAGGAGTCTGAAAATCCTGAAGAAAAACCTTTGGAGAACTAAGATAAATATGATCTTCTGCTTTATAGTTGCTAGTGTCTTGGCTTCTCAGATGGAAGTCAAGAGCTTTAATGTTAGTCTTGATGATCCTCCTGATGAAAGGTGGAAAGAGCTGGTTATTGATTGTAAAGAAGAGATTCTTCGACGAGTTTCTTATTTTGAATCGGTTATTTCTTATTTTGATCGACTTGCACTTGCCCAGGCACTGCTCAGGTCAAATTTTTTCACTTCAGAGATACTTCTAGAAATGAAAGCAGCTTCGATGTTACTTGGAATCGACTTAGACTCTTTTTTTTTCTTGAATTTAAATGAGCTATTCGCTGAAGGACCTACTTTCCTCGTAATCACTGACAAACTTCAGGCGATTTTAGGGAAAAACATTGAAAATTCGTTTGAAAACTTCAGGACACGACTGGTGAAAGTAAAATTTTTTAGAGATGGAAAGATTTTATATGAGACTTTGACTGAAGCAGGGTCATTTGTCTTTGTGACTGCGATGAAACCTTCGAAATTTGCAGTGACTTTCAATAAAAGGAACTCAAAAAATTCAGGATTTTCGATTTGGAATGTTTTTCAGTTGTTTTCAGGAAGAAGGTCAGCATCTGTATCTGTTCGATGGGCGATGGAGAACTTGGAGTCATTTGAAGATGTTTTGGTTTATTTAAGCAACATTCAACTGGTTTCTTCTTCTTATTTCTCTGTTGTTGGGATAGACCGAGCTGTAGTTCTCAGTCGAGATGCGAAGTTTTTAGCAGATTTAAGACAAACTGATGAAGAAAAATGGTTTTTGACTCAAAGTGACTCCGACCACTGGCTTCCAGGTAAAAAAGAAAGAGACTCAACAGCTATTTCAAGAATTTCTGACATTGGGCAAGAGTACTTAAATGAAGAAATGATTTTCGGACTTTTAGAGCTTAAACCAACTTTATCAAAGAAAACAATCGGTTCTATTGTAGTCAATCCAGGTACTGGGTACTGGTTTTCAGTTGCAAGGGAATTTTAACAATTATATATGGAACATTGTTCTAGATTTTTTTCTAATAATAATGTTCTTTAGGTCTTTACTTGTTTTACTTGCAGCTGTTAGGGTCAAGTACCCTGGGCATACCTTCTGTGGTCCTGTTTCTTGCTGGAATAAATTGGACTGGGTCATCAGAAGCTTATTGGTGCTTCTTAGCGCTACTGACTATGCAAATCTTGAAGTCGCTTGGTGGATCCCGATGCTCTATGTCGCTATTCCTTGCTATCCTTGGCATGTCATTTTGACAGCGGTTGTTAATGATAGACTCAATGGATTGCTCGCTGTTATTAGTATTTATGGACTTTTACAGTCACCTTGGAAATCTCTCGTTATTTATAGAGGAGGGATTCTTGTTACTGCAGGAGTTTGTCTTTATATTTACTTGATCAAACTTGGATTGGTTAATTTAATATTTTGAGAATTGTTTGATTTTTTTAATTAGTCAGATTTGATTTGTGGGTTTTGGAAATTTGATGATAGTTCAATATTTAACACAGCCATTTAATCCAAAATTTATAAACCTGCATAAGATTGTATTTGAATTATTTTTAAGTTGATTTGCTGATTATCCTTATTTGTCTGCTCAAACCTTTGCATTCCTATTTTTAAGCATATCAGAAATCATAAAGATGAACCTTATTCAAAGTTAACTAAAATTTTATTTAGAATATGAAAATTATTAAGAGTATGATAAAATTTCAATTAAGTTAAAACTATTTTAGTTTGTTTGAAATACTCGAGTCTTTCTCTTAGTTCATCAATTGTTTGATTTTTCATTTCAATTTCTTACTGAGCAAGGGCCATTTTCTCTTTGATTCACGCTTGGTTTTAAATATCTCATCATATCTTGTCGAATTTTCTTTTTAACAGATTAAATTGTTCTTGTAGACTAACTTTTTTTTTTTCATGTATCGTTTTCATATCTTCAAATTTTGTATTACGAGAAGCAACCTGCTATTCAAGCTTTTCTATCTTAAAGTTAGCAGAAGATAATTTGGATAATTTTTTAATAATTTCTAGATCAATCTTTCAATTTCTCCAAAAATATCATGCTCTCTGAGTTCACTTCCCACAAATTTTTGAAAATAACCTGGATAATTATAAATCTCTTACACCAGTTGCGCCTCTAAAATTTTTATTTTTTCGATATACTATGCATTAAATCAAAACTTTCAGAGATAGAGCATAAGGTATTTGAATTGATTTTTAAGCATCTTGCAGTCTTTGTTTATAATCTTCAAGCGACTAATAAGCAAATTAAATATTTTATGAAAAAATCGCATTTTCTCTATTCAAAATATTTCTTTGGTTTCTAGAGATATCCTCCTCAATTTTTAGTTTTTTGTTTCAGTTTCTTTGAAGTTTAAATGTGAGCCTTTTGCATTCGGTTTCAAACTTCTCAAATTTTTGATTTTCTTATTGTTTAATATTTAATTTTATTTCTTTGATTGATTGGTTGAGATGATGAATACCTTGACACTTTTCTTCAATGATTTTTTCAGTAAGAATTTTTTTTTCAAGTTTTTTCTTTCAATTTTGTATTTTTCTTTTTGCCTTCAAGTTTTTGTTTGATGACTAGCTCTGTTTCTGAACTAAGATGAAGTTGTAAATCCTTCTAATTCATTGTAGATATTATTGCTCATTTATTAAGATTTTTAATATAATTTACTTCTAAACTTTGATGTTTCAGTGTTAAAACTAATTTAATCTGAGAGTCATCAAATATAGTTTTATCTAAACTAGAAATTATACTAAACTAATAATTTTTACGATTTTTCATAAATTTCTATCATTTCATTTTCACTTTCTATATCCGAGCCTCCAAATTCATCAAGTTGTAAATATTTAATATGATCATTAATAGGTTTTTCTTGATATTTTCTCTTTTCTTGATAAAAATCAACAACATCATTCTTTTGTTCTTCTAAATTATCTACAACATTTATTGATTTATTTTCATCCTGGGCAGATTTCTCAATTTGAATACCTAAAGATTTAGCCCTTTCTTCTATTATAACTCCACAAAATCCGCATATTAATATAACTAAAAGCACATAAAAAAAAGCCTCTTTGAATGTTAACCAAGAATTTTTATCCTCGATTAAGAACTTACACATTATCTCTGATCCACAAAATACACTAAAATATTTAGATTGGCCGGAATATGATGCAACTTTATAATCTTTGAATTCAAAAAAACTAGGAAATTGATTCTCTCCATAAAAAATATAGGATGAGCCAAAATAATCGATAAAATGAACATCAAAATTTGAACTTGTTTTAAAATATTTCAAGGTGTAAGGTAATGATGTTGTATTGTGTGAATCATATTGGTCAAATTTTCTATGTTTTATATCACAATGAGTTCCTACATACCCTCTAACACAAATGCATTTTTTATGGTTTTTCCTCGTACCAGTTGTGCATGCTTCTTCATTTAATTTTATTTTTAAAGGCTGATTGAACTTCGGAGGAGTGATCAAAAGTTGAAAGCTGCAAACTGTGAAGTAATAAGAACTGGCATTTGAGGAAATTGGTTTAAAAATGATGTAAGGTAGCTGATGTTTATATGATGAAAGGGAGTAGATTTCAAAATTTTTCAGTAATTTTCTTGATACTGAATTAAATATCATTGAAGCATTTTTGTCTTGTTGTCCGATTATAAAAAAGGGACTATTTGGGGGGTTATCGATACTGATGTTGTATGTTTTGTTGTAAGATAGCTGGAAATTACTGTTTGGGCCGCAAAAAACTTGAAAAGCTGAGACACAAACACTCCAAACAAAAATCATTAAAGTCACTACCATATTTTATTAAGATTTAAATTATTCTCATCTTTTATTAGTTATATTGAATACTATACTCAAATTTATCCATCACAGAAAGTTTTAAAACTAAAATTTCAAAAATCTGGAAAAAATTTGAATTGAAGAAAATTTATATTTTGGAATGATTTTGTATATAAAATCTTAAGTGAATGAAATATGACTGCTAATATAAGAAATTATCAATTATATTTCAGGTGATCCATTTGATGTTTAGAATATTAGGACTTTTTAGAAAAGAATTAACGATTATTTCGAGTATCCATATCTTTAGAAGTTTTTAAGTAGTTTGCGAAAATAATTTAATTCTTAAAAAGTTTTAAAACAATTAGTCTGAATTTATTGCTTCAGAATCAATATTTTTTTTAGATAGAATTTACTTTGAATTATATAAGTTTTCTAAGCTGAGGTAATCGAACTTTAAAATTTTTCTTCTTCAAGTTTGAATATTAGCTTTAAATCAGATTCAAAGTCCTCAAATTTCTTTTTAATGTTCTTTATTTTATTAGTTGAGAGTTTAAATAATTTTTCACTTTTCTTGAAGGATTTGAAGTGAGGATATTGTTTTCTTTACATTTATTTCTATCGATTTGTTTTCAGGCCTTCTTTTTAAGTTTATTTCCTAGTTCGGCTTCTGAAATTTGACGATCTTTAGGTTTTTCATTTGTTATCAAATAGAAGATGTGTTTTGATTTCAAGGAGTCTTTATCATTCTTTGAATACACTTAAGTATTCTTTTCTCATTTACGGTTTATTCTATACTGTTTTCATATATCTTTATTTGCATTTAAGATAAGAATATATTAATAACTCGATTCTAGATGTTATCATTACAATCAACATAAAATTATTTTCTGAAACTAGTGATTTGGTTGTTTTTTAGGGTTTTCCAAGTCTATAAATCTTCAAATTTTAGCATCTTTCGAATATTTAGGGAGAAGAGTGATTATTATAGGTGTATATTGACGCACTGACTTTCATTTGGTTTTTAGTTAGTAGTTTGTTTGTAAAAGCCTCAAACGGCTGCTGTTAAAATTTTTCCTGGTTAATTTCTGACATCTTATAGGATTTCAATTTGTTTATTATTGTCTTGTTCATATCACTATGCATTTTAGTTGTTTTAAAGAGTCGGGATTAGATTATATCTCTGAAAGCCCTGTTGACCAGATTCTGTAGCTTTTTTGAGAAGTCTATATTAAATCAAGATACCATTATTTATAATAATGATTTTTCTAGTGTTTTTCAAGTTTTTCAGAAAAATTTTGTTTAGGTGATTTACATTTTTTATAGAATAATGATTTTTCTCGTGTTTTCAAGTTTTTCAGAAAATTTTGTTTAGAAGGTGATTTACATTTTTATAGAACATTTATCGCTTTTATATTGAGATTTAGCTGTGGTAAAGTTATTGAAATAAGACTCTTCGAAAGTCGATAAAATTGGTCGATCATCTTCAATAAACTCTACTCTCAAATTACAAAGACAATTATCCATTTAACCCAAATTCTGCTTAATTAATTAATTAATTTCCTGCCAAAATTTGTATTTTTTTCATCACACTGATCAAGATCATCACTTTCAATATAGAAATCCTTTTGGGAACTCATTAAAATAAGCCTTCTTACCAAGTTAGCTATAACTTTAATTGTAGCATTAACTTTTTTATCCTGCTTCAATTATTTTTGATTTTTTTACAACTCAAGAAATCACTTAATCTATCTTTAGCATAAACTTTTGGTCTGCTCCTTCAAAAAAAAACTTTAATTTTATTAGGTTTTAATAAATTGATTGGCATTTCATCACATAAAGTTTAACTTGATCAATCTACTAATTAACATTTTTTGAATTTCTCTCATTCAAATTAAGTCTCAATAACCTTCAGATTTTTTGCCTTTCCATTTTGCAAATGGTTGATATTCGATTCACTTGATTGTTTTAACTTCTTGAAGTTCTCATGGGTATTCTTAGTTTCTTAATTATCTGACATCTAGCCCGGATCAATCAAAATATTATTAAGATGTTCAAATAAAGATTAGATAAAGAGTATCGCAAGAACTAGAGATTTGGATTTGAAATCGAAATGATGAGAATTGATTATTAGATCAAGATAAAGATCAATCAAAATTTTTTCAAATCAGAGATTCATAGAATCTTTCAAATAATTTCTTGTAAAAACATTTTCTTGATTGAATCTATTATCAATTTTTTCAATTATTTTAATCACTTCGAAATATTTTTAAAAGGAATCGTTAGATCTTTAACCATTTTGAAATATTAATTGATTCTGTCGTTATGATTCAGGCTTGTCCAAGATAAGAGTATTTAATATTAAGTTGTTATTAAATTAAGGCCTCAGATGCTTTATCTAATAAGGTAGCATCCAATACATCTACCTATTCTAGCCATCAATCATAAAATTCATATCTATAAATATCTCCTTTAAATTATAATATATTCTTTTATTTGTAAATTAATATGCAAATTATGAGAGACAATTTTTATCAAAGAAATGTAAGTAAGCTTAAGTTTGGTTTTTTATCAGCTTTTTTGCAGTCATATATTTCGAGTATTGGAACTTTAGGTTCTCTTTATAATATCAGGCTCTATCGATTTATTATATCCATTTTGGATGATTATAAAAAATACTGTTTTGGTATGTTCGATTTTCAATTACAAGGTGTTGATACCACGGCTTTCATTGGGGTTAATTATTTTATGGTTTGTAATGATATTTGGGCTTAAATTTTAGGAAGAATTTTACGGATCACTTGGAGGGATTGCGATTACTGGAATAACTCTAGCTTGAGAAACGCACATAATATCGACTAGATTAAATATTTCTGATTTTTCAATGCTCACTCCTCGTTTATTTCTATAATTCTTTAATATAAGTTTTATTAATAATTTAAACTACCTTAAAATTAAGATCTTGATTATATTACTATAATAAGAATTAGGCTCTAATTACTCTGATTGGTTTTTTCGAATCCTATTATAGCAATACTAGTCATATATTCACTCAAGAATATTCTGCTTATTCAAACTTTAAATCAATTTAATTTAAAATGCTAAATTAATAAGCCTTAGTAATTATATAATATTACAAATTCTCTTTTGTTCATTTTCGATCTCACTCAATCGATTGCTTTGTTTATATGAACTAGCCAGTCCTTTTAAACAGGCAATCTGATCAGCCAAAACACTCCTAAAATCAGGTATATTCAATCTTATAACATTCCCTCGAACTGAACTCAAAAAATCTTCCATCTCAAGAATATTTCCTTCAATTTCTCGAGATTTTCTCTTCAATTCATCCTCTTCCTTTTCATTCTTTAAAATTTCTTCTGAAAGTTGCTTTCCCTCTCTAATCTCCTCTTCAAGTTCTTCCTTTAAATCCAAAATTCTTTTTTTCACATCAAAATCCTGAAAAGCTCTAGAGTTAAAATTAACTTCTCTATAAAGAGCTGAAATTTCACTTTTAACTTTTTGTAATTCATCGTTTTTCATATCAGCCTCTTCGATGAGTTGATGAAGTGCAGCCTGATCAATTTTTATTCTTTCTTCTTCTTGTTTTAAAGCAAGGATAGAAGACCTTCTCCTTTCTTTCAGTTTTTCTTTCACTCCATTTAAAATTTTGTTTTTAATCGCGAGTTTCAAGCAAGAACTGCAAATTCTGCAGTCTTTTAAAAACTCAGAATGAAAAAGCTTGAAATTTGAGCAAGAGTCGCAGGTAGCTTTCCAGCAGAACTTGCATTTATGAAGCTTGTCACGAGCAGTTGATTTACTTTGTCTTAGTTTTAAATTGCAGAGATGACAAATTGATTGAAATTTGTAGTAATCCGGGTCAACAGAAGTATCAACGATTGCAACAAGTCCAGAAACGAAATTATTATAAAAATCACTGACCCGAGGTAAATAATTTCCTTTAATCTCCTGAATATTCATGAAAATCTTTATAAAGAAAAAAAAATTCATTAAAAATCCCAAAACCCCCAAAAAAATCCCAAAACCTCAAAAAAATCCTAAATCCTAAAAATCTCTAAATTCCTTAAAACCGCTAAAATTTCGATAAAAATCCTTTCAAAAAACTTTTCCAGCAAGAAAGGATCTCCATTAATCCATCCTCAATTACATTAAATATGAACTGCGAAGAATGCCAAAACGACCAAGTGATCCAAGCAAGTCTTCTATGCCGAGAATGCGACCAATTATTCTGTGAAAGATGCGACCTTGTGATCCACAGTCGAGGAAAGCGTCGAACTCACACCCGTTTGACAGTTTGTAACAATTGCCGTTCAGTGGCATCTCTTGAATGCGTGACATGCAACGAAAAACTCTGCAAATCATGCAAATTTCCTCACAACTCTCATCGGATAATCGAAACAAAAGACTCAAAGGTCTTAGCAGTCTTTTGGGACATCTCGTCAATAACATCAAATCACGTCAGTATCACATCTGTTCTACAAGAGATCAGTTTTCGACTCACTGCTCCAAAATACGTTTATTTTTACTCTGAAGGCTGGGCTGAGGACAAAATTCAAGCCAAAGGTGAAGTCGTCCTCAGGTTCAATGTTTCGCCGGTTGATGCCTTGTTGATGGATTTGAATAGTTTCGAAAATCCTGTCATCACTGATGTTCTCATCATTTCCAAGAAAATCACGGAAATCAAGAAAAAATTAGGACTTATCAGAACTGGCAATTTGAAAGTCGCTCTTTCTGATTGGACTTCACCTCTTGTTTTTGAATTTTTAAATGATTTTAACACCCTCGCTGCCTCATGGCCTGGGGCTCAGAGGGTTGAACTGGTTAAGAAGTTTCTTTTGGAAGAAGCTGAAAACGGAAGGGTCTGGGTGGAAAGAGAGGAAATCATGGACAGGTTTTTTAATTGGGGAGAATTTTTCGGAGTTTTCGATGAAGGTGTTAAAAAAAAGATTTTTAGAGAAGTTGTTGTCAAGATGCATGAAAAAGTTTTGGTTTTTTACTCAGTGCATTTTGAAGAAGTTACACAAAATTTGATTAATTGGGTGGTGAAAAGCCTTGTTTTTGATGAGCTTACTGTTAGTAAAAAAACTGTCGCAAGTAGAATTAAGAAAGTGTTTGGGATCTGGGTTGGTGAGGAGGAGTGGAAGGGCTTGAAGTTCAAGTTTTTCACTGAGAGAAGAACGAAATCGTTATCGACTGGTAAAAGGATTTGCTTTCAAAATGTAAAAAAAAATAATAAGGGACTTGACTCTTATAAAAATGATCATTTTTCGATTAGACATTCTGATTGCTTTGAAGAATTTTTACTTTTTGTTGAAGGGTATTATAATAATCATTATCGACAAGGTGTTCAAATGAGTAGATTTGGACTTGCTTTGATTGTTAAGTACTCTGGACCTCATAGTCTTAGGTTTTTGAGCATTGGGAAGTTGATATATATGACGAATCTTTGTATTAATGAAGGACTGCTTCGAGTCAATTCAGGTAAAATCTTCTGGACAAAAGATTTCAAAATCCTCGACTCACATCTATACTCAAAATTCAAAGACCTAAAACAAAAAATAATCGAAACAATCCTAAAGTCCGAAAACCTAAATCTCAGCAATCTCCGTCAAAAATTAAAATCCATGAAAAACACGGAAATCAACTTAAACGAATTCGGCTACAGTAAACTACGCGACCTAATGAAAAGCATTCCCGAAATCGAACTTTCCAATCAATGCCTAAAACTAAAAAGCAAGGTGATAATGAACCCAGAGAAAATCGTCGACCTAATCGAAGACATCGTAAAAAGCAAAGAATACGCAATAACCGAGGCAGTCCTCCAGGCGACTCTTCAAACGCGTTTAAACCACTCAATCGACTGGCACGATTACAACGTGAAAAGTTGTGCAGAGTTCATCAAAGAGTACTCAAAAGCAGAGATCCAAGTTTTAAAAACTCGTGAATGCATCATGTTATTCAAAACCAACGAGCAAAAAACTTACAGTTTCTTTTTTCCTTTCAAAAGCTATTTCAATTCAGCTGTTTTAGAATGCTCTAAAGTCCCTACTCCTCAGATCTACCACCCGGTTTCTCATTCTTTTGACTTACATCTCCAGACTTCCAACCAAGGCATGGCTCCAATGCAGAGAATCATCAATATTTCTAATGTTCCTTCAGATATCGTCAGGTCTCCTGCTAGAGAAGATGAGGATAAACTTGAAAGCAGCTTTCGTTTTGAAGATTTTTCTTCGAATTTTGATGAACGGGCTGTTTCCAGAAGTAACCAGCACTCGAAAAATTCAAGTTTTTGCGCTTGGCACATCCGGGCACAAAGTTTTCATGCTTTTATCGATGCTCCTGAAAGTGGATTGAATTTTTCTTGGGTGGATAACCTTTTGGTTTAGATTTAGAATTATGGATTGAATATTTAGAGTTTTTTTATGATTTGTAAGAATTTATGGATTTTTTGGATTTTGAATGGTTTAAAATGGTAAGTTTACGGTTTTTTACTTGAGATTCAGTGTTTTGGTAGTTTTGATGAATTTTTCAATGAAATAAAAATCGTTTTCTGACATTTTTTCTTTTGTCAAAATGATTTCATTTCTTTCGAGAATCGAATGAACTGGGTTTGATAAGGAGATCATTTCTGTGAGCTTTGGAAAGGTAAGCTTTCTTTTTCTGTACTCCTGAAACTGTAGATTATTGTTTATTTCTTTGTGGATTCTTCTGTGGATAGATAATAAACTTCCCTGTCTGAAGGTTTTACTACAGCCGGGTTCTGTACATTTGTAGGGCCTTTCGCCAGAGTGGATGAAGAGATGCTCTCTGAGATTCTGCTTAGATGATAAGAGTCGAGAACAAATCCTGCACTCTAAACTCTGCTTTGCCAATAATTCGTCTTTATTTGTTTCGGTCTCTTCGTTTTCAGAATACATTATTAATTTGGATAATTACCAGTATATAATTCAACAGCATAATGTTTAGTTAATACTTATAAATATTTTTCGGGTTTAAATGTTGACTACTCAGTTTGTAGAATACCAAAAAATGAATTGAAAATGCAAAAAATTTAATTGAAAGATCTTTTTCGCTGAGTCTACCTAGTATAGATTTTGCTTTGTTTATTTAAAATCAAGAAATATCGTGATTTATAATTATATTAAATATAAAAGAATGAAAAAATGACATGAATTTATAATCCAAAAAATTACTTTGGATGTTAAAGTGTATTTCCTTGACAGAATTATAAGATAAAAGTAATATAATTAGTTAAATTTAGTATAAAACACCAAAATCATAAAACTGATCCAATAAATCAACCAGCATTTATCATAAATAATCTAACTAAGTAATATTTTGTATTAAGAAATCAAACAAGTAAAATTTTGATAAAAATATGTAATAAAGATGACATTTATCTTAAATTATTATATATTCAAGAAAAAGATAAAGTAAAAAACTTGATCCCAATCAATTGATTTTATCAAAAACAAATTATTTGCCAGAAAATTAATCATCATTCCTAATCCATCTGAATAAAACACTTTAATGATATTTTATTAACTTTATCTAAATATATATGGCAAAGCAAAGACTTTTAGATGGCTGGCTAAATAAAGCGAAATCACAAAAAGAGCTAAAAGAACTTGCAGATGTCAGAACAGTTCTAAAAACAGAGTCAATCAAACCGAATTCTGATCATTTATGTTCAATATGCAATACAAGCGGAAGTCTTTTAGCCTGCAGCAAATGTTTCAAGCTCTTCCATTTATCCTGTCTAAACATATCATCTCTGAACCTTCCTCTTTCTGAGTGGCCATGCAACGACTGTATTTCAAAATACAACAATTTCTTCATCACTTCCCTCGAAGACTCGATTAATTCACAACAAAAAGAAAAATCAAAAAAAGCTAAAAATTTTCTAAAACAAATAAACGACGTGCAAATGAATAAAAAAATTGAAAAATTCAGTCAAAATTACCCAAACCTTGTGAAACAAGGAATAATTCATTACCCCATCGATGACTCAATTCTTTGGAAAACTTTTAAAGTTCACTCTATTCAAAGAATTCAATTTCCACCTCTGCACTTTCTTGACTTTCCTGAAGAAATTTCAGAAGATTTGATATCAATCTGTGACTTTTGCTGGAAATTTAAAGATTTTTTAAGAAGTCCTGGTTTTAATTGTGAAGACTTGTATCGAAGTCTGAGTAAAAAAAAGGAAGATAATTTATTTAAAAGTATTCATCTTGCTCTTTTGAAGCCTTTAGCGAATATCATGTTGAAAAATGAAGGTTTCCGTAAAAGTTCGTCTTTTCGTTTTTTTTTATATAAAGTGAAGAAAATCATTTCAGTTGAAATGATTTTAAAACAAACTTACCTTCATTTTATTGATTACTTGTTTGCTATCGACCTTTGGCAAGACCTAATCGAGGATTTTGATAAAGAAATGAAAATTTTCTTTAAGCATTTCGAAATTTCTGAATATTTTACTTTAAGTCCTGGACAAAAAGCAAAAGTTTTGAACCTTATCATCACAATTTTACTAGAAACTCGAGAAATGAATGAGGAATGTCTTCAAAGACATGAAAGTCAACTGCAGCTCCGAAAAGATCTAAGCGAATTTTTAAAAAACACTAAAAATGTTGAAAATGAAGAAGAAAGTGATGTGAAAATAGAAGAAATAAAAAATCAACTAAAAAAAGTTTCAATTCGGACAGGAAGACTTGGCCTTGACCGAGACTTTAATCAATACTTTTACTTCGAATGGGATTCAAAACTTTTCGTTAAATTAGAAGCTTTAGATTCACAGAACTGGGCTTTTTATCACACTCGACAAGAAGTCAAACAACTCATCGAGTCTCTTTGCTTGAAGGGTATCCGAGAAGGCGACCTTATCGATAAACTTGAAGAGCTCCTTGAAGACGAAGGAGTTTTAGATGACTTAAACGACGTGGAAATGGAAGAAATCGATGAAAAAACATTTCAAATCTCTCAGAAATCAGAAATAATCCAAGTTTTAACAAATTCATACAATCTTATCTCAGAGACCTTCAACATTCCACTTATCTCTTCTTTAGACTTCCTTGAAAATCAAGATATTTCTGAACTTTCCAGTCAAATCCTAAACTTTCCCCAAAATTTCAATTCAAAGAAAAATCCTCAAAAAATTCTTGAAAAAATTCAAAGTCTTTGGGACTCCAGCGAATTGCATCATCATTGGTTAAAAGCCTTAAAAGAATCAACTCAAATCAATGACTTAATCTTCTGCACTTCTTTTCTCTTTACCCAAGTAGAAACTTTCTGCATTCAAAACAAGCCGAAAACAATCAGTTCCTATGAAAACGCGAGAAGTTCTTACAAACTTGAAAGGCTTCGAAAGTTCAGAAAAACTTTAAAGCGCAATGAAGACGAGTGTTATCTTTGTGAGGACTTCGGAGTAGTCATCTGCTGTGATTTATGCTCAAAAGTCGCACATTTGCATTGTCTAGGTCTTGAATCAGTCCCTGCAGGTGACTGGAAGTGTCCATCATGCCAAGAAGATCAAGAAAACATAAGAATCACAAGATCCAAGTCCCAAATTTCTAATTTTCAATAAAATCCCTAATAAATCCTCTGAAATCATGGAAGAAGGGAATATCAAAGTAGTCTGCCGATTCCGTCCGTTGAATGAAAGTGAAAAAAAACGAGGTTCAAACTTATGCGTCAATTTTTTATCTAACCAGACAGTCGCCATCCAAGGCGAAAGCGCAGAAAACCTGAAGTTTAACTTTGACAGAATTTTCACTCCAGACAGTCACCAGGCAGAAGTTTACAAAACTTCTGCTCAGCCGATAGTAGAAGCTGTGATGCAGGGCTTTAATGGAACAGTCTTCGCTTATGGACAGACTTCTTCAGGTAAAACTTTTACAATGACTGGAGACCCGGATGACCCTGACTTGATGGGGATCATTCCAAGAATGGTCAACACAGTTTTTGATATGATTTCAAGTTCAGATGACTGCATTGAGTACTCAGTCAAGATCTCTTATTGTGAGATTTACTTGGAAAAAATCAAGGATTTACTTGATACCGCGAAAATTAACTTGAAAATTCATGAAGATAAAGCAAGAGGGGTATTTATTGATGGACTTAGTGAACATTACGTCAGTGCTGATAATGAGGTCTATGAGTTGATGTCTGTGGGGAGTAATAATCGAGAAGTCGCTTACACTAATATGAATTCAGGAAGTTCTAGAAGTCATTCTTTGTTCGTGATCACTGTCAGTCAGACTAACTCTCGTGATTATTCCGGAAAAGTCGGAAAACTCTTCCTTGTCGACCTTGCCGGGTCTGAAAAAGTTGGAAAGACTGGAGCTGCAGGGATGCGATTAGAAGAAGCGAAAAATATCAACAAGTCACTTACTGTTCTAGGACAGGTCATCAACGCACTTACTGATGGGAAATCAACTCATATTCCTTATAGAGACTCGAAATTAACTAGGGTGTTGCAAGATTCACTTGGAGGCAACTCGAAGACTTCTCTCATCGTCACTTGTTCACCTTCTCCTTATAATGAAATGGAAACAATCAGCAGTCTTCGATTCGGAATACGCGCAAAGGCAATCAAAAATAAACCAAAGGTAAACCGCGAGTATACAATCGCTGAACTCAAGATTTTACTTTCAAAGTCTCAAGAAGAACTGGAAAAAAGAGCTAATTATATCTTGAAACTTGAGGAAAAACTTAAAAGTGCAGGGCAGACACTACCTGACCAAACAATTTTAGAAAAAAATGAAAAAATCGACTTGGATGAAGTCATGGCAGAAATCGAGGATAACAAGACCAGAATTGGAGAACTCGTCGAGGTGAATAAAAAACTCTCTGATTTAAATGAAGTGATGGAAAAAGACTTGTTTCAGGCAAAGGCTGAAAAACTAGCTGCTGTTAATTCAGCGAATATCTCAAAGGAAAAGCTTAAAACTGTTGAAGACACTTTTAAAGACCATGAAAATATCATTGAAAAACTTGTATTAACCAAAGAAAAATTAGAGACCAGCTTAGAAGAACTCAACAAGACCAAACTTTTATTAGAACAGGAATTAAGTAAAAAAAACACTGAAGTCAATCAACTGAAACAAGAAATGATTCTTTCACCTGAAAACCAAATCAGACAAAGAAGCATGACAGCCACTTCTCTATCCAACCTCCTCGTATCCGAAAGAGAAGAAGTCCAGTTACTCCGCCAGCGAAACCAAGAACTCGAGTCAACAATAAACGACTTCCTCACAGGTTCCTTCCCAGAGATCAAAAAGAAAAACGACGAGTACCTCCAAAGCAAGCTCAACAACGAGAAAACCCGCTGGTCAAAAGAACGATCAGAAATAATGCGCGATTTAGAAAACCGCATCCAAAAAGTAGTCGACCTCGAAATCCAGATAGACCAAGCCAAAGATGCTTATCGTTACCTCGAAAAAAACATGGGAAAAAACGAAAAAATCCTCGTTAAAAAAAACGAAGGTCTTGAAAAGTACATCGGCGAAATCTCAACTGACTATCAACGCGAGTTGAAAATGAAGGAAAAGCTCAGGATTGACTTTGAATACAGTCAGAAAAAACTAGAAGAGGAACAATTGAAAAATTCTTTTCTTTCTAATAAAGTCGAGGAACTGACAGTGCTCCTGGATGACATGAGGAACAGGGTAAGTAACTTAGAAGACGAGCTTTCAATGAGTAGTGCTCGAGGTCGACCTTCTTGTATTCCTGGAAATATCAAGAGACCTATAAAGGGAGGAGGTCGACAGTCAGTTCTTTTATCAAGGATTCCAGGGATTGCTGGGAATTAACACTGCTAGTTTATGTAATCAATATGGACCGACGACCCCGGATGTATGCAGATGTTCTTGCGAGTAAAGACCCCAGTTTTTACTCTTATGATGACTTGCAAGTCACGTGGGGGTCTGCCGAGCCTTACGAAGTCATCAAAAAAGTCGGACATGGAAAATACTCAGAAGTCTTTCAAGGAATCGACTCCCGCACCGACACGAAAATCATTATAAAAGCTCTTAAACCTGTAAAGGCAAATCGATACAACCGAGAAATAAAAATTCTGCAAAACCTTCAAAACGGTCCGAATATCATTAAATTGCTTGATATGGTTAAAGACCCTGTGAATAAAACACCTGCTTTAATCTTCGAGTACGTCAACAACACACACTTTCGCACGTTATTCCCAAAGTTGTCAGATTTTGAGATCAGGTATTATTTGTTTGAGTTGCTGACTGCTCTTGAGTTCTCTCATTCAAATGGCATCATGCATCGTGATGTGAAGCCACATAATACTATGATCGACCATGAAAGGCGAGAACTGAAACTCATTGATTGGGGACTTGCGGAGTTTTACAAACCTGGAACGAATTATAATGTCGGAGTCGCTTCCAGGTACTTCAAAGGCCCGGAGCTCTTGGTGGATGACGAGCTGTATTCTTACAGTCTTGATATCTGGAGTGCTGGGGCGATGATGGGAGGAATGATTTTTCATCTTGACCCCATGTTTCATGGATGGGATAACTATGATCAACTGATCAAGATCTCGAAAATCATGGGGACTAGAGATTTGGTCAAGTATGTGGAAAAGTACAAAATTGAAATGGAACCTGAGTTAAAAAAACAAGTCACTCGACATAACCAGAGACCTTTAACTAGGTTTATCACGAAAGAAGTTAAACATCTGGTCACCCCTGAAGCTTTAGACTTGATGACTAGAATGCTTAAATATGACCCTGTTGAAAGGATCTTGCCTTGTGAAGCATTGATGCATGATTACTTCCAGCCTGTCCGGAAGATGAAAGAGCAGGTTAAAGATAAAGTCGTTGATGAAGGTGAAGACTGGACGGAAACTGGGAAGATCTTGTTAGGTGTTTAACTATTATTTAACCTTACCCTCAAAAAGTTTAAGTATTATTTAACCTTACCCTCAAAATCTCGTTCAATGTCGTCGAGTTTCCACAGCAGTCTTTCTTGCTTCTCCTTCAGTGGAGCCTGGGAAGGGTTCAAGTCGCAGCACATTGAAAAGCAGTTCAAAAGACAGCCGTTTTGAATTGCTTGGGACTCTTCGTCGGTGTAATGACTGAACCTTTCATTCGTGGTCATTCCTGAAGCCAGGTTACCACTTTGAATGAAAATTAAAAGACTAACTAGTATTAAAAATACTGTTTCAACCAGGACCAAAACGATAATTGAAACAATCAAAGCGAATTTTGGAAGGTCGCCTTGAAAATCATCAAAATTATAAAAATCTTCCCAGGAGTCAAAAATAAACTCCAGGTCTTGGTAAAGACTGGCAATCAAAAAAACCGCAGTGCAAATAATAAACAAGTAGAAAAAACCAATATTTTTCGCCCCGATGCAGTTATTAATCCATGGACAGTGATGATCAAACTTTTCAACACATCTATTGCAGACCTGGCAATGAATCGTCCTTGGTTTTCTCTGAGTCACACAAGAAGGACAAACCATTCCAGCTTCATTTTCATTGCAAAGCTGCTGAAGAGTCTTCATATTCCTAGGCAGTACCCCTGGGTCCTTAAAAGCAATAAAAACAGTGAAAACCCACTGAAGACCCATGACACCCAGATAATAACCCTCATCAACTTCAACAACCAGCAATTTTAACAGGCTTCCAACAAGTAAAAGCGTTAAAAACAACATAAAAAGTCTATAATTCGAATGAGTCTTCCTCGTTGGAGCTCTCAACCCGCAGGTAGTGATCCAGCCAGGTTCAGCAAGAGCTTTAAGAACCTTTTGAAATCCGTAGTCTTTCGCGAAGTCCGTTGGAGTCCTGCCCTTTGCATCAGAAACAAAAGGATCAGCGCCGTTCAAAAGCAAAATTCTTACAATTTGACTGTTTCCGTTAATCGAAGCCAGGTGCAAAGGGGTCAGTCCTGCCAGGTCCTTGGAATTCACTGAGACTGACCAAGAAACAAGCGTTAAAACTGTCAGTTCACAGCCGAAAAAAGAAGCCCAGTGCAAAGGAGTCGCACCTTTTTCATCAACACTCACGATGGACAGACCCTGGTCTTTTAAGTAACAAAGAAGCTGCATGTTGTTTGACTTCGCTGCAAGGTGAATGCATGACATCCCGTTGTTGGCAAGGATTGATAAGTTAGACCCTTCAGATATCAGAAATTGAACCATGTCCTAAGTTTGAATTACGAAGTTTCCGATTATTATTGAAATGTGAAGAGCTGTCAAATTTTCATCGTTTTTTTGGTTTAGCCAGGTTGAAATATTTTCAAATTTGAAGTACTTTTTAGTGTATTCAAGTAAAAACTCTGATTTTTCTAGTAAATTGTTCGATGCGCAGACTTGGATCAGAGTGTTTCGCGAAGAGTCAAGAACTGAGACTGGGTTGATTTTTAGATCTGTGAAAAAAGTGTAAAGGTCTAGTAATGATCCTTTTAAAAGTGCGGATTTAAGCATTGAGTACTTTTCTTTTTCATATGTCGACATTTATTTCCAGCTCTCTAAGAATTATTAATTAATTTTGGGAAATCACTGATTCCTGGATGAATGAATCGAGCAGTGTGTCCATTTCTTCGATGTATGACTTGTCCTCAGACCCCATTTTTTCAATCATCACGAAATCCTGCCATTTGTTGAAACAATTGAACTGAACCTGGAGTTTGTGATGTCTTCGAGCAATTTCATTCAACTTCTTCTGTCTTTCTGACCTTTCAATGTAGTATTTTTTTAAAGCTTCGAAGAATTTTTGAATGGTTTTCTTTTTCGGTTTATTTAAAAGTTCTTCTTGTTGCTTTACACTTTCCTTAAAGATGTTTTTTATGACTTGAAATGCGAAAATAACTCGCTTTTTACTCTGAATTGTGATCGTCTTTTTGAATTTGTTAAAAAAAATTAAACTGTGAGACCTGGGCGGTTTTTTCATTCCGATTCTGGTGATTTTTACCTCATTTTCGATTTTTTTCTTCATTTCGTTCATTTTTTCTTCTAGTTTTTGACTTTCTTTGACTAACATTTTGCGTTTTGACTTCAGTTCCAGATGAGTCGAAGTGATTGACCGAGGTTTCGAGTTTTCGACCTTCGATGATGAGCGGACTGGAATGTAAAGCGAGTAGTCCTTCGCTCCTGGCTTCGCGAGACGTGAAACTGGTGAAAATGAAGGACTTCTCGAGATGGATCTTGAAGTCGATCGTTGATTTGAAGCTATTTGGTTGCGGATGACAGACAAAGGCGACCTTGAGTTGTTTTTTTGTTTTTGGAATAACATTTGAATAAATATGAAGTCTTGAAACACGGAAGAAAAGAAGAGTGAATGATTACACGAAAATTTATAACAGGAGGTGAATTAGTTCCAGGTGAAAATTAGTCATTTTACTAATTAAAACATTTCTCGCTGAGTTATGCTTCAGGATCAGCGAAGGAAAAGTCTAGAGCACTTTTATTCTTAAAAGACTTTTCCTTGAACAAGGATTCAACCTTTTTTATCATCTTTTTACTCACACTCGGCATCTTTATTTTCGATTTTGTTTGAACACCCTGGGCTTTTCGGGTCCTTAGAACAGGTTTGATGTCATCAGTTGTGCTTCGTTCAGATGTCTTTGCACTGAAAGACGGGTTGATTGTTTCAATAATCTTATTATTTAAGCCTGTTGTTTGATGAACGAATTGAAGGTTCTTCTCAGTAAATATCCCTGATTTGACTTTTGGGTGAAAAACTGATTTTTTTATCACTTTTGTGCTGAAATTAGAGCCAAGAGTGAAAAAGTTACTCATTTCAGACTTTTTCATGCAAATTTGGGGCTTTTGTGGTTTCAGGGTTTTTTCGGAATGAGACTTTTTATGGCAAGTTGGTTTTAACAGAGGAGTTTTCGCTAGTTTTGAGGAAAACTGTTGGAATGGGTCAATTGTTGGAAGTTTTTTACTGGATGTTGACCGAGTGATGCAAGATTCAGATAAAGATCGTCTTAGTTTTCTGCAAGACGAGTTCATATTTAATTATATCTCATAAGTTTAAACTGAAATAGAACTCTATCGATGCATTTTCACTATTTCTAAAACTTTCTCAATTTCAAATTCTTCAAACCTTTTAAAAATTGATACTTTCAAAATTATCTAATCATTAAAATATGTGATCGCAACCTCTTCCCAAGTTTTAAATTTTTCCTTACAAATGCTGATCAAGTCCTCCGCCTTGACCTGTTTGACTTTCGACTCTCCCGAATGAGGCATGTAAAGCTCAAAGCTGGGAAGTCTAAACTTACATTTGAATTCTTTGCCCTGGATAAAAATTTGTGACTCTTTCGGAATCTCGCCCTTCGAATGAGGAATATTTTCGATGTCAATGATGAGGTCCCATAGAATCTTCCCTTTCGACTCAGTACTTTCGATTTTCGCGGACTTTGCCAGATGACTGACTAATTCACTTCCAGAGTGAGATAAAATAAGTTCCAAGTCGCTTAGTTTGAAGGCGAAAGAAGCTTCAATGTCGGAGTTGGAAATGTGGATTTCATAGCAATTAAAAGTTAAAACACAAGGCTCGTCTTTTAAGCAGATACTTGATTTTAGGCTGCTGTTGTCAAGACCACTTCTTCTATGTGGGAAGTTTTCTTCATTTCTTTTAATCCAGATTTCTGCCCAGTTGTTGAAGTTGGAATTTGACATTTCTTTCAGCATTCCAAGTGGTACAGCCATTTTCTTGTTATCTTCGGTGTAGCTGAAGTTAGGGAAAATGAATTTGATGTACTCATCATTTACTCTGAAAGTCAGTTCTGGGATTAGGTCAGGAATCAAGGAACTGCTTTTAGGAAGAAGTTTTTTAGCTTTTTCCCAGACGGTTATTTCGTAATGGTCAGGCGGAAGACATGTCAGTATCTTCGAAGCTACTGCCAGGGCTTCACAACCTTGCCAAGCCATTACGATTGAAGGTCCGTTGAATTCAATGAGTCTCGAGTACTTCATGACCAGTCCTTTTCCTTCGAACTTTGATATAATTTTCCCGACACTTCTCGAAGCTACAGTCTTGCTCTTAAGTATAAATACTGCTAACTGCATGGAAGGTAAGAAATAAGGAGCTGGGTAATCAAGAGCAACTTCTTCGAAGTTACTGTAAAGATGAGAAGCGAGAACCCAAGACCCACCCTGCACACATTGAGAGATGTTGTATTCCACTTCGCTTTGAGGAGCAAACAAGATACTTTTCAAGTGGTTTAAAGGAATAAAGAATCTTTGTCCTTTCATTTGAATACAAGCTGATGTCAGTTGAATAGTTCCATGCAAAGCATGCTCGCTTAATTCCGTCGGCAACGAGTCTAAAATCAAACTTTTCCTCAAGTTTATTGTCGGCTTTCTCGTTATGTATTTTTTGGGACTGTCTACTGAAACCGAAGCTCTTTTCGAAATTGGCTGCAACCGAACACGACGCGCTTTGCCCAAAGACTGCTCCTGATGATAAGAAGTATTCCGACAAACTGGAGATCTGTACATCCAGTTAAAACTTCGAATGCAAGTGTCTATCACTGGCTGCTGGGTCTTGCTGAATGACTCGGAATCCCCGTGAAAGTGGTTTATTATTCGTTTTTGGTCTCGGGAAATCAAACTGTGGTTGGAGGAGTAAAGCAGGTACGGGCAGTACAAGTTTAAAGGGATTAATTTTGTCGGTTTTCGATAGGCTGACATTTTATAAACGTTTTTATTTAAATGATTGAAGTTATCAGTTATGGAAAAGTTTAGAACTTTTTCTGAGGTTATTGAGAATTGGACTGATGAGAGTTGGAATCAGGGATTTAAGGTGAATTGAGTTAACATTGAATCAGCAATTTTACTAAATTTAAGAAAAATGAACCTTTTTGAACTTCATCACCGAGTAAGTTCTGTAAAAATCTATTCGATAATCCAAGTGATCGATCAACCAAATGCCTTAGAACCCAGATCATCTTAGCATTCTTGTTGAATCCAAACAGACCTTAAATCTATCATAATTGAACTAGTTTACTAATCAGCACAGTGTCTAGATTGAGTTTTTAGTTATATCTAATTTACGATCTCTGATGCTTATAAACTTTGAGCCGATAGCTTCTTTAGCAGATCTGAATTGCGTAAAAGTGACAAGAAACTTGTTCTTTTTCTTATCAATCTGACAGACGCGTCCGAACTGATCCATCTCGTTAGAAATTTCTTCAGCAGTGAATTCATCAGCGTCAACCAGGACCTGATGATGGACAATAGCATGGTTGACGCTTTTTTCAATATCATGTTTCAGAGAAGGCTGCAAGAGTAAGACAGGTTTTCCCTTTAAACTGAATTCAGAATTAGTGAGTTCTTCAATTGTCCTTACATGTTGGAAGCTTAGTTTGATTATATGACCGCCTCCGAATTCGTTAAGGTTCGTAAAAACATGCTCAATTATTGGAGTTTCTTCTATTCTTAGACGTTCCAGCTCTGAAAGAACGTCTTTGTCTTCCACCTTCTTTGGAGGACAAACAACTAAAACCATCGGCGCAGAGTTACGAGGCGACCTGGACCGAGGCCTTTGCTGCTTTTTCCTAGAGCGAAAGTCCATCAGCGCCTGAAATGCTTCAGTCGGCTCGAATCGAGTAGTTCCGAGAGATCTGACTGTGATTTCAGCACCTTTTAGCTTTTCGGCTTGACGGTCGAAACGAAAGCCTAGAAGGATTTCAGACTTGCCCCTTCCCAGGTCTTGAACTTTGAATGAGTCGCAGTGAAAGTCAGTCATGAACTTCGTTGAGAGTTCCCTGAGAATCCTGTCCTCAAGCTCAGTCGTGGTCACGCCAGAAGAAGTTAAGTTGCGTAGACGGAAGTGATATTTTAAGTGAGAAGTCTGGGGAGGTCGGCCTTCTGAGTCTCCTTGAAAATAGTCGTATCGATTTTCTTCCATTTATTAACCTTCGAGTTCTTTAGGCTGCTGTTTCAGATTATTTTATTACTAGTTTTTTCAAGAGTAAGTATCCTGCTCCAACAATCAAAGCACCCGTCATTAATGCTGGTATCCAAGAAGACTTATCGACGACAACTTCATTTTTTTTCACCTTTTCACTGATTTCTTCATGATTTTCAGGTGGTTTAGGCAAGTTTTCTTCTTTTTGCTCAGTTTGCTTGAGTTTTCCTCCAAACATCTCCTTCATCTGTCTCTTGTATTCCGAAAAGGCTTTCGAGTAGACTTGTAGTTTTTCCCGAATGTCTTTATTCCCAGGGTCCAAGTCTTTAGCCTGGTTGAGGACATTGATGGCTTCTTCGTAATCGCCTGACTCGCCCATAGCAGTTCCAATGATGTACCTAAGTTTCACATTCGTCGGGAACTGCTTCAGTCCTTCTCTTCCCTGCATGACTGCCAGGTTGAATTGCCTGTTCTTCAAAAAGCACATTGAAAGGTTGGTCATGATGACTAGTTTGAACTTCGCGTGCTCTTCTTTAAAGAAAAAGAAAAACTGATTTTCTGGAGCTTTTTCAATCGCGCGAAGGTAAAACTCACCGGCTTGGGTGTAGTTCTGCTGTTTGAAGTGAAAGTTTCCCTCTTCTTTAATTTGGTTGGCCTCGTCCAGGAGGCTTCTGAGTTTCTTTTGAAGAATTTCTTCTTCAGTGGGTCTTAGCAACTTGTAAAACCTTCTTTCGGATTCATGCCATTTGTCCCAGTACGACTTGTAAGTCGTGTCCATATTGTAAAGACATGGCGACTTACCCGAAGTTCTTAAAACTTTCTTTTCGACTTTGGTGGATTATTTTCTTTATTTTTCAAGCTTTTCTGCTTGTTTTGATGTGCTCAACTCTTGGAACTAAAAAATGGGTTTATACAGATAATTCTTTCTATGCTGTTGATGTGAACCAGACCAGGTCTAACTCGACTTCGAGGTACTTTGACGGGCAGTCGTTTAAAGCAAGTCTTTTCGAGTGTCAGTCAGGGTGTAAAAAGTCCTTCAACGATGAAAAAGACTACTGGTGCGACTTGTATGATGAGTATGACAAGAAGGGTGCTTCGAAAAAGGTGAAAAATTCTTACTCGTCAACTTGCAGACTGTTCACTTTTCTATCCTTCGGGTCAGGGGTTTACATGATTGCTGAAATTTTAGCGATTCTTGGACTGGTTGTTTGGGCGCTTGTCATGATTTGTTATAGGTTTAAAATCAACTGCTTTGCTATGAGTTACTGTTGCTCTGGCTGCGTTTGGACTGGACATTATGTCGCTTTTCTTGTTTTTGTAGACTCTTCTAACTTGACTTTCATTCGTGAATGCACAGAAAACCCTTCTGAAGGTGATCGGCCTGTGCTTTGTGCTGATGATGGAATCAATTTAGCACTTTTTTTAATGATTTTTATACCTTTGGTCTGTCTTGGGTATTGCTTTGTTGCTTGCAAACTTCAAAAAAATTTTGGAACTGCAGGGTTTGAGCCTATTGAAACACCTGGAATTATTTTTGGACAAGGATGGGATAATGAGAACCCTAAAGGACCTGAGTATAAAGAAGTGCCACAGGGTGAGTTCATGCATCCAGTTTTTGTGGTGCATGACAGAGAAGAAAGTAAAGAAATGGAACCTAAAGAAGACAGTAACCAAGCTGAGCCCAATATCATAGCAGAATAACTAATAAGCATAGTTAATTGAATCTGCAAGATCTTAGCTATATTCAATATGAACATCCGTCGAGACGATAAACTCATATTTTTCTCGAATGCAGGACCAAGACGGTAAAACCCATTCAGAAAGCAGTCCCTCCCTATTCATGAGTCTCAATATTCCACTCAAAACAACTTCTTCAGAGTCGGCCGTTCACCAATCACGAAGAGAGAAGCAGCGACTCCAATTTTTACATTCAGGAAAGGAGTTAGCCCGAATGTCACCATTCCAACAGCTAACCGTTTGTCGTCTCTTGACAGGACTCAAGAAGTTTCTTCTGATTTTCGAGCAGACTTTGAGGCTTTGAAGAAGTCCTATCAACGCCTTTTAGAAGAAAACAACTCGCTTAGATCAGAAAAGTCTTTGAACTTGGGACAGAGCTCGGTCAGTACTGTCGCTTTAGAAAAAGATAATGATTTTAATGTTCAGGCTTGCGCTTTAGAAGTTGAAGAGCTTTACGAATTGATATCAGAATCACAGATGTCGATTCAGAAGATGCTAGACTCTTGCAGTGAAATTCACCAAGAGTACACTGAACTGAAAAAACAAGTAAATCACCTGAAATTCACCCAAGATCTACAGGAGTATACGAAAAGTGTAAAAATCAACCTGGTAGAGTATATACAGCTTCAAGAAACCCTCAACAAGAAAATCGAAGAAATCAAACTGATTACAAGAGATAAGAAACGAGTAGAGCTCGCAATAAAAGAAACAGAAAACGTCAAAAGAGAAGTCGAAAGTGACATCAGAGTAAAAGAAAATCGTATAAAAAACTTTGACGGTAGTATAGAACCTGAAGTAGCAACTATAGCTGAATTGTATTATAAACTAACTCTCGCAAACTTCAACTTGGCACTAAGCGAGCGTAAAGCAGCGAAATACGAAAAATACATCCAGGTTAACTTTAAAGATAAGCATTAGGTGTAAATAAACAAGAATGGATCTTCCTAACGACAAAACCTTCAAACTCTTAAAAAGCCACAAATCTCCAACCTCCATAAATGGAGACTCAATCTTTACTAACCGAGATCTCCAGTTTACGATCAGAGCTCGAAAGCCTAAAATCCCAACTCGAAACAATGAAACAAGTCAGCACCCGCATTAAGATTTCCGAAATGAGTGAAGAAGTGAAATCAGACAACCCTTACTCACGACTAATGGCCTTGAAGCGGATGGGGGTCGTAGAAAACTACACCGAAATCCGCAGAAAGTCAGTCGCGATCATCGGCGTAGGAGGAATCGGCTCAGTGGCCGCGGAGATGCTGACCCGTTGCGGAATCGGGAAGTTGATCCTCTTCGACTACGACACAGTCGAGCTGGCGAACATGAATCGATTGTTTTTCCGTCCAGAGCACGCAGGTCTCAGCAAAGTGGAAGCCGCGAAGAAGACTCTTCAAGAAATCAACCCAGACGTGGAGATTGAAGCAATTTCAACAAATATTTGCACAGTCAGCAATTATGACGAGTTTTTAAATACGATCAAGTCGACGAGTCTTCTGCTTTGTTGTGTTGATAACTACGCCGCTCGCATCACTATCAATAGGGCTTGTGGAGAGCTTGATAAGATTTGGATGGAGTCTGGAGTCAGTGAAGACGCAATGAATGGACATATTCAGAGCATTTATCCTGGAGAAACTGCCTGTTTTGAATGCGCTCCTCCTTATGTGGTGGCAAGTGGAGGTGACGAGCATCAGATTAAAAGGGAAGGAGTCTGCGCTGCCAGTCTTCCTACAACTATGGGAGTCATCGCTGGGCTTCTTGTGCAGAATGCTTTGAAGTTTCTGCTCGGATTCGGAGAAGTTACTCATTATTTAGGGTATTCTTCAAAGACGGACTTTTTGCCTAATTATAAAATTCAACCAAACCCTGACTGTCCCAGTCGCTTTTGTCTTCAGCTTCAAGACTTTTATAAGAATAATACTCCCAGAGTCTGTCAGAAAGTGCAGAATGAAGAAGTCACGGAACATGATGACAATGAATGGGGAATCTGTGTTGAAGAAACTGGAAATCACCAAGAAGAGAAAAAGAAAGTTGAAGTCTCAGGAAGTCTTGATGAAATGAGAGAAAAACTGAAAGCTCTGCAAAAAGGTAAATAATTGGATAGTAGCTTAAGTATGAGGAAGTGGAATAGATTAGTCTTGATAAGAACTGCAGCATAATAATTAGACTAAAAGTTTCATAAATTTCAGTGAGTGAATTTGACATCAAAGGTCAGGTTCTCAGTAAATCATCATAAAATCAAATTATAATCCAACATGTCAGTCTATATTAATCCAAATAATAAATGGTAATCAAGGTAGTTGCCGCCAAGTACAGCTTTCTTACCTTGGCCAGTAACTACCGACATCAAGGCATTCTAGGAACCATGCTTCTTCTTAGACTCATGGGCCGAGTACTGCTACATTAAAAGAATCCATTTACTTAACTCTAATTCTTTTTGAACCGCAGCGACAAAGTAATGCTCGGCTGAGCCACAGTCTTGGCAGTTGTCAAATTTTGAGTCTCCAGCTGGCTTTCGACGAATTTCTTTTCAGCTTCTGACAACTCGCTTAGGCTTTTTTGAAAGGCTTCTGAAGAATTCACGTGAATGTAAGTCAGAGCTTTCGATACTGCCTTGATGATCGGCAGTGGGTAGCTCTGGTGGTAGAGAGACAGGAAGAGAGGGAAAATCCCTGAGACTGTTTTTGACTTGTCGATTGACTTCAGGTAAATCGTCATTAGTAACTTGATGGTCTCTGTGATGAAAACTGTTTCTTCGTTGTTGTAGTTCGCTTTTCGCACTTGGAAGACTTTTAGAAAGACTGGAAGGAAGTGAATGAAAATCCAGGAATTTTGAGGCTTTTTGCTGATGAAAATGATTATTCTGCATGAAAATTGGTCGTGTTGAAGCAGAAGTTTTTCTATTTTCTTTAAGATTTCTCCGAAGTTTTTTATTTCGTCTTCTGGCTTTTGAGATAAAAACTCTAGAACCACTTCGAGATGGTTTGATTCCCAAAGATTATTCAGAATAAATATTGCTAAGAATACATGGAATTCAAAAAAACCCTGCCTTTTCCAGATTTCGTCCAAGATTGATAGTGCTAGATCTATATTTTTCTTTAAAGTTTGAATGAAAAAAGATAAAATTGATGAAATGATTTCTTTTTCATTTACGTTTTTCTCTGATGTGATCATCGAGGCATACTTGATAACTATCGAACCCCAGGCTTCATGTGATTTCAAATCGAGTTCTGAGTAGTTTGATCCAATCTTTCTAACTAAACCTTCTAATTTTTGTAAGTCGGTAAACTGTGCAACTTCAACTTTTTTGCAAATTTCAAGTATAAGATTTTTAATCGAAACACTAGGAATATTTTCACAGAATTCCAAACAAATGACAAGTTCAGAAACAATCTGAGGATCTTGAATGAACTTCACAATGCTGGAGAGAGCTTTCAAGACTTCTTCCCTTCGCTTGAGACATCGATTAACCTCAGCTTGGCAAGTGAACCCAGTGCTTTCTCGACTAGCACTATAAGGCAAGAACAGAAACACAAAAATGTTAGAAATGAAAAACTCAAGGTCCTGAGAAGGGTTAAGAACAAGAACAGCTCGAATGAAGACTTCGATGGAGGCCATCTTGACATCTTCATGACTGATCAGGTGTTTGCCAAGTAAAAACTTATGATCCCTTAAAGTATTTTTGGACTGAGTGAAGAAAACACACATATCCTTGAGCAGAACAGTAAAATGGTCAATCAAAACTCGTGAATGTCTGCATTTCGCTTACTCTTTAATCAGGTCAGCAACAAAAGCCGGGGCTTGAAGCAGTGACTTTCCAATTAAAAACAGCCGAGCAGTGTAAAGTTCAGTGGCTCGAGCTTCAGTGTATCCTTCTTTATCTAATTTTACGTTACTTCTGTTGTTCAAGCTGTTCACCAAGTTCTTCAAAAGACGACTGATCACTTCTGAGTCGTGGGTTCCTGGAACTATCAAAAACTGTCGAAGCAGGTCGCATGACTTGAAGCAAAGGTCCATGTTCGGACTGTCGAAATTCTCTCGAATCGTTGCACTGAGCTGTGCTTCGAAAATTTCCAAATATTTCTTTGAAGGCTCGTCAGGGTCGACCATTGACGAAAAAGTCTAAATTTGAGTTACTTTGAAAATCGTCACTGCAAGGTCCAAACCTTTTAAACTCAGCTTCTGGGAAAAAGAAGTCAAATGCACTGAAAAGTTCAAAAATTCCTCGATTGAACTTTGGAATAAATCCGGCCTGGCTTGGATCTGCAAGACCAACTTTTCACTTGCGAGAATTTTTGACTTGTGTGAAAAGAACTCGAGGGCTTGCTGGGTGTTTTCGCGGTCGTTCAATGATGAGAGTCCTTTATTTTCTTCTTCTTGTTCTTTTTCAACGCTTAGGATGATTTCTTTGAGCTTTTTGAAGCTTTCTGGATGTTTTTTCAGCCAAAAGTCGATGATTCTGGCCAAAGCGCTTTCCACTTGTGAGTCATTCGACCTATCGTAGAACCTGAACCACTCAAGAAGGTTGAATTTCTGGTAAATTTCTTCTAATCCGTATTCACAAACAAATAAAACAGATTCTTTTTCTGGGAATTTTTGTAAAGCGTGGTCAAGAACTTCTTGAAAATTGAAATCAGGACATTTCACCAGTTGCGAGGCACAAAAATACCCAAAACAACTTTTTTTCCAAGTGTTTTCCCAGACAAGTTTAGCTCTAGAAAAGAAAATATCAGAAGAGTTCGTCGAAATCGCCAGATGTTTCGAGCAAAGCAGCATCATCGTATCACTAAATCTGAATTCTGCAGGGTTTTCATTGAGGTAATGATGATACCCCAGAGGAAAAGTGGCTTTGAAGACATTTTCAACTTTTGCTTTATGTGTTGAGTAAGCTTTGAGCAGAGCATGCAAAGCCCAAGCTCCAACATTTTCGTCTCTTGAAATACTTTGAATGATGTGTCCCAGAGAGTCTTGATTCTTTTCTAAAACTGCGATGTCGAAGTGTTTATACATGTTTCCCACCTGCATCACGATGCCACTTTTGACGTTTGGAGAAGTTTCAGATAAAATGATGCGATGTTCGATTTCTTTCATAAAAACGGGGATATACTGCGCTTCGCTCATGACTTTGCATAAGTAAATCATGCTTTCTGAAAACAAACATTTGGTTAGAGGATGAGAAAAGCCCTCCACTGAGTTCAGCATTGTTTTGATGCACTTGGTGAGGATGGAGTCAGTGATTACCCCTCGGATTGAACTTAATTTCATCAGACAGCCGTGGACTGCGAGCAGAATAGTGCAGATTTTGTTGAACTTGCCTTGGACCTCTTTAGCCTTCGCTGCAGTTGCCAGGTGCTGCGAAATAAACGAGAAAAGTTTTTGTCTGTTCGAGACGTTTAGAGAACTGTTTGTAAAAATTTCAGCGAAGAGCTTAACTGCACTTGAAAGCATGTCAGTGAACAAGTGGCTTATCTCGTTTTTACCTTCCCAAGAATCATAAACTCCTTCACTTGTGACGATTGACAAGGCGTGTAAAAAGTGAGCAGGTTTATAGGAATGTATGTAAATCTCTTCACAGCTAAGCCAGGTGTCAACAAGCTGCATCATCCCATTGGCTCTTTTCCCGTTTTTCCCTGAAAAGTAAAAAAAAACCGGTTGGGTGTTAGTTTTTTCTGTAACTATCTCGGAATATATCGGGTTCAAAATCAAATTTATCTTCGGCCCAATGACAGTCCCTGGAAGCAGCAGGAGACAATCATAAAGGTTCTTTCTCAGTTCATTCAAAGTGCCTGGAGAACAGTTAGATTCAAGGAACTGCCGATGTTGAGTCGAGTTCTTAGCAGGTGATAAGAACTGAAGAGCATTAGACAAGTAAACAATCAGAAGTTTCAAAATCTGCGGCTGAAGAAGTGATTTGTTGTTTTTCATGAAATTCAACATGGCACTGCTTGCTACTTTCTTGTGAGTCACTTCGCCGATCATCCAGGCAGGAGAGACCTGCTCACAGATGCAAGTTTTTCTTCCGAAGGGCAGTTTCCAGAGTTTAAACAGAAAATTCAACCGGCTTCCCACCCACGAAGGTCCTAAGAACATCAGACCGTCGACCAGGATCCAGGCAGCCTGTCGTTTCGCGTTGTCGATTTCTTGCATCCCCGCATCAGAACAGAACATTTTCTCTTCTTCTATGATATCTCCTTGGTACTCAGAACTTACCAGGTTCTTGATGGTGTTGAAGGTGATTTCGGTTTCTTCCACTGGAATTCCTCTTTCACTTGACGGGAGAAGTTTTATCAGAGTTGAAAGGCAGCAGCTGGTTCCAATCAAACTGTTAATCGCGATGTGAAGACTGTCTTTGGTGTAGCTTTGTGATCTTAAACATTCTAACTCGGCGTAAGCGATTGTGGTGCTTGTTACCATTGTTGAAAGTAAGGAAAGGACTGAACTTGAATTTTGTTTTATCAGTGACTCGAATGACCAACATACTTGCAGCTGGATTCTAGGAAACTTTAAAAGAGAAGTCAGAGATTTTTCTAGGTCTTTTTGGTCAACTTGCAAGTCTTCAAAGGTTCCAACGATGATTGAGAGAAACTTCAGGTAAACTATGACCTGGTACTCGTTTGAATACTTCAGAGGGTCAGGGTCGTTGCTTTGAAAGTCTAATTGAGAAAAATTAGAGATTTTTCCTTTGATATGCTCGAGACACAGTCTGGCCTGGCCTTGTGCCAGGCCTTTAACCAAGCAATTAAAGAGCCAGCTGACCACTTCACAGCTCCACCAAGATTCACTTTCATTTACACTTATCCGAATTCCAATCCCCGCCAAGCTTTCAAGAAAACTATTCATTTCCGCCTGGCCATTCAATGACTTTCTAGCAAATTTCTCATAAGTCGTCTGGGCTGCCAGGACCAGTCCGACCCTCACTTCATGCGAAGTGAACCTTGTGATGTACTGAGTGATGAAGTAGTTCACATCATTCAAAGTTTTTGGGAACTGGTCAAGAGACTTGCGCTGACTCGTGAAGCTGTGGCCGCAAAGCGATGAATCGATCGACATGCTTAAAATTTCTCCTAAGAGTCTTCCTGCGAAGATTGAAGAGTTCTCTTCCATGATTTTCAGACTTGTTTGGATACAGTTTTCGAACTGACCTTGGAAAATCTGAGGGAAAAAACTCGCGATTGTTGTCAGGCCTTTCGCGCATAGACTCCGGAGTTCAACGTTTTTTTCCTAAATAGTTTTTACACTGGCTGATTTCAGGTAAAAGCGAAGGAATTCTGATGAACTTTGAGAGAGGTTCGTTGGACGAGATCGGAGTAACTTGTTTAAAGACTGCAAAATTACTCGTTTGCCTTGAAAATCGGAAGATTTTGACAGTTTTTTGCAGGAATCAAGGATTTCTTCGTTTGAAGGAGAGACCAGTTTTGAGCTGAAGTGTTTGAAGATAAAACCGATTATGTCTACTGTGGTCAACTTGCTTTGATTGGAATGTTTCAGTGATTGAGACAGCTTTATTAATTCGCTTAGAAATGACTGAATCTTCGTTGGCTTGCTCTTCATCAAGAAACTCTCCAGAGCTGACTTTATTAGACGACGTAAAGGGTTTGATGAGGCTTGACTTGATAGATATAACAAAACTTGCTCTAGGGATTGACTGTGCTTTGATATGTCTTGGATTGAGTTGATTTCTGATTTTATACTGAAAAGAAGATCGGCTTTTTTAATGTTCGAGGAAGATAAACGAGGGTTCTCGTTTTTCAACTCTTTTTCTAGGGAATCTATCAGCTGGCCGAGTTCCATTAAGTATAAATAGGGTTAAGAAATTTTCATAAATGATTTTAGAACTTTAAGGATTTTTTAGTAATAGAATTAAGTGGATGAATTTTTTAAAGTGTGCATGAAAGATTCTTTCGAATTATTAACTATAGATTTTACTGTCAAATTTTCTTTGATTTTTCATTTATTAGCTATTCTAACATGCTTTACAATTTAATTTAATTGGTCTTAATAATTTTCCTAGGAATCGATTGATTAACTTAACTTTCAAATATTTTAAGAACTCAGGAAAGAAATAGAACTCAATTTTCTTAATAATCAATAAACTTGACCGTAATTTAGTACTTACTAAACTTGAGGAGTTTCTGTGCATGAAAATCTCAAAGAATATTTATAAATTAACCTATCAATTTCTATAAGATATTATAGCTTAAGGAATCGAATTAAATGTTATATAATCATAATCAAATAAATTTGAGTAAAGAAAATTGTAGCGTTGGTTGAATTCATGATATTTAAAAGAAAATTACTTAGGAAATCTTATAAAAAAACATCATGGCTTCTAGAAAATTCTAAAAAACTTATAATTTGTTAGAATAAAATCTTTATAATGAATAAATATTTGAAGCTCGATCTTAAAGGAGATTACCAAGTTACTTTACTGACATCTATAAAAGGGATATCAGTCACTGTTGAAGCAAGAAATGGAAAGAATCAATGGGTGGGGAATATTAAAGACTTTCGGTTTATGAGAAATATTTCAATGACACCAACATTCATTAAAAGGAATATATTTATTAATGAGAAGACCTTAGAACTTCACTATTGTAATGGGCTTCTTGGGGCTGGGTCAGCAGCCACAAAAAGTAATCAAAAAGGAAAAAAATCCAGTTATCTTCTTAAAAAAAATCTGCAAAACAATACTTATATAGAGCCCTTAATAGAAAGTAACTCAAAACAAGATATTAGCAAATTTTCTCATAATATCGATGGTACAGAAAATATAATTCCTAAAACATTTTCAGCAATCCAATATGAAAACTTTTTAACAAATTGTTTTCCGAAAAGATTTGATAATGTTGAAACCTTTTCAGAAGAAAATGAAAATTTCATATTAAATAAAGGATACTCACTGACAGATCTTGAAGAAAACTTTGATAGTATTCGTAAAAATGATCCAGTCTTAGCAGACGCCTTAAACAGCTTAGCAATTAGTTATCAAATAAAAGGAGATTTTGCTAAAGCCGAAACAATTTACTTAAAATGCTATCAAGTACTATATTTATCATCATCTACGAATGCATTACAGATTGGTACTTTGTATGGAAACCTAGGTTCACTATATGAAAATAAAGGAAAATTACGAAATGCAGAATATTACTATAGAAAATGTCTTGATAGATACATATTCAAGCTTCCATGGCTTCATCCTGATTTTCCAAACATATATAATAGACTTGGATCACTTAGTCAAATCAGAGAAAGTTTCATAGTAGCGGAAGATTATTACCGCGATTGTCTAAAAATATTCTTAGAAATGCTACCAGAAAATCATAAAAATTTTGCAATAGTTTACAACCGAATCGGATATCTTTTACAGAATATGGGAGATCTCAGAATGGCTGAAAATTATTACAGAAAAAGTCTTGAAATATCTGAAAAAGTTTTTTCAATAAATGATCCAGAATTAGGTTTACTTTATAGGAATTTGGGCTCATTATATGATATAAAAGGAAATTTACAAAATTCAGAAAAATATCTAATCAATTATTCAAGATTAAATAAAGAAGGAATTCCAATCAATAGGTTAGAATTGGCAAATTCATTTAACAGTTTTGGAATATGTTATATAAAAAGAAAAAACTTTTTATTAGCAGAAAACTACCTCTTCGAATGTTTAAATATTAGAGAAGAAATACTTCCGAAAGCTCATCCAGACTTAGGCAGCTCTTTCAATCAAATAGGTCTCCTGTATCAAAATAGAGGGAATCTATCAGAAGCAGAAAAGTATTATGAGAAATCTTTAAATATATTCAAACAATTAGGTACAAAAAAAAATTCAAGGCTAGGTATATTGTTGTGTAATTTAGCATCCCTCCATGAAATTAAGAAGAATTTTACTGTAGCAGAGGGTTATTACTTAAATTGCCTTGAATTATACTCAAAATTTCTTCCAAAATATCATAGAAATCGAGCAACACTATATTGCAGTTTAGGGTTACTTTATCATACTATCAAAGATTACTCAAAAGCAGAAAATTACTTATATCAAAGTCTCGAAATAAGAAAAGAAATGCTACATTGCAATGATCCAGACATAGCCAACTCATTACACAGCCTTGGATTTTTTTATATAAGCAAGGGAGATCTTTCTAAAGCAAAAGACTATCTAATTAAATCTTTGGACTTAAGGATAAAAGTTCTTTCAGAATTTCATCCAGACCTAGGAATATCCTTTAAAACCTTAGCCTATTTATTCAAAGCTAAACGAGATTATTTACATGCAGAGTATTATTTAAAAAAATATCTAAATATTTACAATATAATTCTTCCTGAAGATCATGACATAGACATATTGCTTTGTGATATTGGATTAAATTATGAAAGTTTAGGTGACTTTACATCAGCGATAGGATATTATCTCCAAGCATTAAAAATCCTTGAAACATCAGCTTCTAAAGACCTGGAAAAATTAACAGATGTTTATCAAAGAATAGCATCACTATACAATCTTTGTGGAGAATATGAAAAGGCTAAACAATATCTAAGCAAGATCAACGTAACTATACTTGATTAAATATTAAATTTAAATATTAGTCAGAAATTGATTATAAATACTTTTTAATAATATTCACTTACTCAGTGTCTTAATTTCGAAATTAAATTTCAAATATTTGATCATCATCATTTTTAGGGTCAAAAGTTTATGTGTTAACTAAAGTTTCATAATTCATTCATAATATTAAAGTATCAAATAGTGAGATAGTCACAAAAAATGAGTATAATAGTATTAAATAGTTAAAATCTTTTATATCAATACAATCATCTGATTCTATTCTATGATTTCGTAATCATTCCGAGTAAAACGTCATCATTCCAATAACTTTCTATATTTAAAATGCTAAAACATTTTAAATCGAAGATATCACGAATTTCTGTAGCTTTCTTATGACTTTAATCAGTTTACTTCAGTTGAGCCCTGCAAGAATATATGACAAACGTAAAATTTTTCGAAAAGCAATTTCAAATATTAAAAAATTCAATTTTCTTCTATATAACGAATTCAATCTACCTTTCTACTTTTGGATTGATAGACAATGTATCTAATTTTGTTTTGAGATGGATTAGCAATTGAAATTTCCTAATTCTATTATAAAAAGAACTAATAATTTTTCAATCGTTTATCATAAGAAAATTTTGAAATCACTTTAAAACCTTAAAGATTAATTGTCTGACGTATGATCGAACTTAAAATATCTTACATTACGTTAGTTTAAACAGTGAGAAAGTAGAAGAGAAGTTTTTGAAATTAAAATAATCTATTAATTACTAACTAATTAGTGTAGCCCATGACTATAACTACACTCAGGGTAGCGGCCCAGCCATTCACTTGTCTTAACGAATTCTAGATACAATATGATAATAATTTAATATTACAATACAAAATAAACCTAAAGGAAAATTAATTATCATCAAAAAATAAAATTATCCTAAAATCTTGTAAACGGTCTGATTGAGAGATCACTTAAAAATAATTTATTGTAATTCTGACTTGATTTAGAATGAAGAAACATAAACTGAATAGATTTGAGTATTTGGAGCTTGGAATAAAGACAATATGCGAATTACAATAAAATATTTTTCTTATTTCAATGATATCCTTAGCACAAGGCTTAGCAGCCATGAACGAGTACATCCTTAGAGCCTTTTCGCCATTTGCACTGATACTGAACATTTCGACAGATTTTTCAGTGCCTTGCTGACACTTAGAGTATTTTTCATTTCTCAATGAAACAATAGCGAGGTTTTCATATATTCTTCCAGCTGCCCAGCTGCTAAATAATTTTTACTCATTCATTATTTCACTAACTTTTTAAATAATTAATGTGGCCCCATCGACGTTTGGACTGAGTTCATAGGCTTTGGCAGCTGATTCAAAATTGACAGTAGTTGCACAGTCGAGTTTGCCCTTGAAGATGCCAGTTTTCATTGCTTTCAAGCCTTTTTTGTACTCTGAGTCTCTGTCGGCCATTATTAGAAGAAGGTTATACAAATAAAACAGTGTAAAAGGGTAGGTCCTTGACCAGCTCACTTCTAGTGATGTCTAAGAATAGCAGCCCGTGATGATTCATTCTTTCCAAAAGCTTTTCAGATGTTAGACCGTTTTGATTTCCCGATTTTCACAGCGAAGAACTCTGCAAGTTGCTTGCGTCTTGTCAATGAAGTTGATGAAAGGGTCTAAGAGTCTCGGAAGGATGGAGATCCATCTTCGTATAGACAGTCTTTACTGACTCGGATCTCGAGTTTTTTGTTCATCTGTGAGCACCCACTTGGATTAGTCGGTCAAGTTCTTTTTTTTTCTTCTAATAGTCGTCGAATACTCTTCGGATCGCACTTTGAAAGACAGAAGGCCGGATCGAGTACATCTGAGAATACTCAAGCATAAATCTTAAGTGACTGTCACCAACATTTCAACTGTTTACAACAATATGCTAAAGGTCGTCCAACATTTCAGCTATCAGCTTTCTAATGAGAACTTGCCGACTTGCTTCCTCAAATGTCTGACAGCTTTTTCGTAAGTGCAGACATAGAACAAATCAGAGTCCATCACTTGAAGCCACTTCAGGAAAGTAGCTTTTAGTTTCTGGTCGTCTAAACTGAAGCTCACCATGTCTTGGTAGATAATCTAAGCAAAGAAAAACTCGTTTAAGTCCCCTCTAGAGTCGAAATTCCTGTAGTCTTGTCTCGGTCGTCCATGCATCGAAATGCCTGACCTTGGAATTAATTTATGAAGAGTTGTGATGGCTTAAAATTAAATAAAGAGACTTGTATAAAGAGAATTTAATGAAAGGTCTAAGGTTAGCTTGATTATAATTGGGTTGCATTTCAAGAAGGACGGCATCACATCATCTGAGCATTTACAGATTTGTTGGAAGATGAGTTGATTGGTATTGAACCTTGGATCTCTGAGCATGATTCTGAAGATTATATTTGATGGAGTGTTTAAAGGGATTTGAGTTCGGTTTTTTGAGAGCAGCATATAGAGACTTATCATGAATGTTTATGCTAGGTTAAATTTTTTTTGAATTTGGTAATCAAGTTTAGGTTATTGAGTTTAGAGATATTTAGTATAAAGATGTGATAATCGGAGGAATGAGGATACTGTAATAAATATATTTTTATCAATTTGAAGTTTTTAAAAATTATTAAAATCTCTAATCAGATAAAATTATCAAGCGATCAATCAGAATTGATTTTAAAGCCTTTCCTACAAATCCACTAGTAGTAATTACTTGAATTTATATAAGTTTTCATTTTTTCTATATATTTACCAAATCTATAATCGACTTTTTCATAAATATAAAAAATGGAAGCTGATTTTGACTTCAGTGTTGTTGTTATTGGAATGAGCAGATCAGGAAAATCTGCGTTTCTGAATGCTCTAAAAAACTATTTGGAAAATCGTTCTCCTGAAAATTTTATTTACTCATTTGATTCAAATTCTAGACCTACTGATATTGAAACAAAACTTAAATCCGAAATAGTTATCTCTCAGCATAATGGCAAAAAATATTTACTTATAGATACTCCTAGATTATGCGATACAAGCGGAAATCTAATAAGTAAAGAAGAAAACGCAAGGATTATACTGAACAATCTTAGAAACCTTAAATATATAAATGCAATTATATATGTTAATAATAGCACCATATGTAGAGTTACTAAAGAATTTCGAGAAGCTGCATCATTAATGCTAAAATTTTTGGTTGCTGATGTTAGAAAAATAACTTATTCAGTATTTACTTTTAGTTCAAATCAGCAATTTATGGAGGATGAAGATTTAGAAAATGATATTAAAAAAGTAGAGAAGGTATTAAAATTTAAAATAAATCCCGAAAAAATAGTTAAAATAAACAATATCTTCTTCGATTCATCACAAGAAAAAATTAAGAATCATTTAAAAGCAGTTACTATGAAATGGAATGAATTTAAAGAACAAAAAATAGCTATTATAGTGCAATTGATAGAAAGAGAAAGTGTAGAAACTAATCAATATGAATTATTCGAGGATTTTATTTATAAGATAATCGGAAATATTACTGATTGTGCCAGAAACTATTATAATCTAAATTGTGTAAAAAATCAGAATTTAATTACTAGTAATTTTACAAATACAGAAACTAATAAATCAGAAGAGGAGAATACAATTCAAAAGCGTCTCATAGATACTCCTGGAAAAAAAAATTACTATTGTGCATATTGTGAAAGAAATTGCTTTGAAAATATTGGATTATTTTGTGGAGTAAAGTTCAAAATGTTACAGGCTTTTTATTCTAAATGTAAGATATGCAAATGTAAAAATGTGTATCATATTATTGGATATAAAGCATTTAGTCAAATTACTGAAGATTTAAGTGAAGTCAAAGAAAATAATGAGAAAATTCTTACTCAAGTATATTTAGATCCCGAAACAATAAATAATATTATTTTAAATACTGCAAAAAGTATAAATGAGATAGAAAAAATTATTCCAGAATACTCAGTTAGAGATATAATTTCTGAAATCAAATCAATTATTTTAGAAGAAGTGCAAAATCACCAAGAAAATTCAATATCTTATAAACATGTGATTATCGATGTAATCAATCAACTCGAAAATTGTCTTATCAACAAATTAGTTTAAAATAGATAAACTTTAAATAAAGGTTTTATTTTATAATATCTTTGAATATTCCATATTTAAGATAAAAATGTAAGTTAATTATAATGGAAAGAAGTATGTTTAAGATTAGGTTCGATTATTTTGCTATCCCTTTAGGATTACCTGATATTTTTATTAGCTAAATTATTTGCTTTGAGTAACCTTACTCTAGCAATACTGATCACTAGAGTTTTTTTAAGTCAAGAGTAATAATAAAACAAAATATGCCCCTTGATGAAGCATCAAACCTTGAAACTAAGCATGAAAAAATGGAATTTAAGGTTATGAACTATTTTACAGTATATAAAATCGATTACTCTAATTCTTAAATATTCATACATAATATTTAATTAGATATTAAGTAAAAGAATTCAAAGTTAAAAATTTTTGAAATAATTTATATATAGATACATAGCTTATCATCGAGACCAAAATATTTATTAAGAATTTTAAGAGTTAGTTTGGATGTGTTGTTTTTTTGTGAATATAAATGCAACGACTTATTTCGATAATTATATTGTGCGTTATTTTAATAAGTATAATTCTTTTGAAATATAAGGATTAAGTTACAATATCTTCAGAATTCAGCATAAAGTATTATTAATTCAGTGATTAATATTTAACAAAGTATATAATTCAAGCCTATCTATCTCAAATTAATACTACAAATGATGAAATAAAAAATTTTTATTTTGCTTATTTACTGCTAACTCTTTTGTTAAGTAATATTCAATTGAGTAAGGTTCAGACTCTTATCAAATGTGAATATTTCTCAAAAATGATTATAGTAATAGAGATATAATATAAGAATTTTATAAAAGTTGAATATTCTATATTTTAAACAAATATGTATAAAGTTATAAATATATCTTTCATACCTTCTCATGATTACTATGTTATAGTTTTAGGTTTATCAGGCTCTGGAAAATCCTCTTTACTTTGCACTTTGTAAATTATCTAAAAGGAAACTCTCCTGGAAATTTTGAAACTGAAATTGAAGTTTTTCATGGAGGAGATAGTGGCACACAATATGTATCATTTCATCTGGAGTTATAAATCTGATTTTAAAACATTCTATTCATTGATACTTCTGGTTTTAATGATAATAAAGGATCGGAAACAAGAGAAGAAGAAATTTTTACAAGATAAAAAATACTTTAAATAACTAAAAACAATGAAAGCTGTGATTTCTAGGCGTATTAATTATTACCAGCAGGTGTGTGAGAAATTTTGTAATCAATATTAAATAATACTATAAAAACTATAAGAAAAAATCAATAAAAAACTTGAGATATGATCAAATTCAAAGTTTAGAGACAAGAATTTTGAATATAGTTAATGATATCGAAACACAACATAAGTTAATTTCGAAGGTAAACAAGATTATGTATTAAAACCTTGCTATAATATCACTTATAGATGCAATGATTACCATAGAAACTGCATAAATGATCCTAGATTACTAAAGAGATTTTTAGATCTATTAAAATCTTTTTAAAAGAAATTTCTCTTATTGTTATGATTCGTGCTATAATCATAATTCTGATTATTATCGTTGGGAATATGAATTCCGTTATCAGGGTCAATCATTAAGTACTTATTCCCTAAAAAAAAACAAAGGAAATGGCTATGAATCTTTATTATCAACTTAAAAGTGAACATAATTACCTCCAAAAAATTGAACCTTAATATGAAATTAGGACATATATTTCAGAAATTCCCAAATAAAAATATAGGAAAATTAAAAAAAATGCTTGATTGCATTATTAATCATGGCTATTTTAGTTTAGATTAATAAATTTGATTCTAAATATGTTTTTAAATTCAACTAAATGATAAATTCGCTTAAATGAAGTCTAAACTAACTAAAAAAATCTTTTAACTATTAGAAGAGGAACTTATTAGTATTTGTTTTATATTCTATAAGTTTTGTAAGCATTTTCTTATCCCAGGATTAATCTATATTTTTGTTAAAAATATAAATATAATTATAAAGGTATAGATATATTATCGATTTTTTCATATTGAAATCCACACATTAATAATTATATCATTGAAGTATTCACAGCGGAACTTATGCTTATTAGTATCATACAGACATTTTTATAAGTTCTCTATGATTATTCTATAATTTTTGTAATAATAAATAATGGAAATAATACCCAATTATGATTTCTGTGCTATAGTTTTGGGCCTATCTGGCCATGGAAAATCTGCACTACTTAGTTCTTTGTATAACTACCTCAGTGGGAACTCTCCAGAAAATTTTGAGATTCCTTTTCCTGTTAGTGGAGGGTCAAGGAGTTTAACCGAAGCAGTTAAATATTATCCTATTAAGAGTATCCACGACCAAAGAACATATCTCTTCATAGATACTCCAGGCTTTGATGATACGCAAGGAACTCAATCAAGAGAATATGAAACCTTGAGGGATATTAAACAAAATTTAAACAAAATAAAAAAAATTAATGCTGTGATTTATGTGAAAAATAGCACAGTATATAGACAATATGAATCATTCAGAAAAGCTTCAAATTTAATTCTTAGAGTTTTAAATAATGATATTAAAGAAATATCAATTGCAGTACTAACATATGTGGATAAAAATAATGATATTTTATTTGAGTATGATAATGGAAATGGTAGATATATCAATCCATTAATAGAACAGACAGATATTAGGTTTGATGAACGTAGGATTTTCTGTGTTGACAATAAAATTCATAATTATACAAAGAGTCAAATAAAAAAAAATGCGGTTAGGGCTAATCAATATTGGAATTCATTTTGTAATGAAGAATTAAGCCCTGTTATAGAATCAATAAAGCAAAAAGAAATTCAAAATACAAGGCTATATCAAATTAATCAATTTGAACAACGAATATTAAATAAAATTAATGAAACTGAATCAATGCTTAAAATTCTTGAAGGAACTACGTGTGGGTATGTTCTAAAAAAATCCAACGACCTTCATTATATTTGTAATGAATGCTTCAGAAATTGTATTGATAATCCTGGTAGAATAAAAAGGTTTATTTTATCGATAAAAAAATTCTTTAAAAAGTTTTGTGATGAATGCTATCATAGATGCAATGATCATGGAAGTGATTATTATTATTGGGAAGTCGAATATAAATACAATAATATTCAGAGATCAAACAGTTTTGTAAAACAATACAAAAGTGAACTAAGAAATTATTATGAAGAATTAAAACTTGAAATAAAATTATTGAAACATATAGAGCCGGATTATAATATAGAGAATTATATCCTAGAACTTTCTTTTGATAAGAAGGGAAAAATTTATCAGTTTATTCAAAACATCCTGGACAATAAACCATATCAATATTAGAATTAATAGAAGTTATTTTAACTTTAAATATGCAATATTTTAATGAATCAACCAAAAGTTTAAATTTGGTCTATTAAGACGGCTACTTAAATAGAAGAATTAATAAAAATTTTGAATTATATATATATCAAAAGAACATATATTTTATACTAGTCTTCATAATTTTATATAAAAATGAATTGATTATCATCTTGATAGGAAGTCTTGATAATTTCTGCACTTAAAATTCACAATAGATAAAAAATTACAAATCATAACTATGCATGTGAACTAATAAGGACTTTTAACTTATATTGATATATATATTTAAAAAATAAAGACTATTCTTAGTGCGATCTTTTAGATTTATTTATGAATATGATGAACATTTAAAACATAGAGGACTATGAGAACTATATCATTAAGCCTATCTAAACTATCTTAAATACAATCCGTACATTTAAAAATCATTAAAGCTTCAATAGTAAATTATTTTAAAACAGTTAGTCAATAATAGTTGGTATATCTAATTAACCGTTTCGATTATAGTAAATTTTATGAAATATAAAAATAAAAAAAAAAATCTTCTTAAGCCAAAAAAGATCATTCCAATAAGTTTATTCCAAACATTTATTAAACTTTATTGATTTTTTAGAAACTTCTATTTTCTATGAAGACTTTTCATATAAAGAGTTAATAAACGAAAATGAGGCAATTGGAGTATCTACAAAATGACTTGGATATTGATAATTAAGGTTTTTATTATAATCAACTAAAACAAATGCATAAAAATTTTAGGCATAATCAAACGAAAAATCAATAAAAAACATATTTATCTAGAGTGATTATTATAATTATGCTATTCGAGCTAAAGACACGATAGAACTTTATAATTATAAAATATAAGGAAAATATAATTATTATTCTACTGAATTAAGTCATTCAAGCTTGAATAAGTTTCTTAAAACCAAGAAAATATTTTAAATATACTTAAAAATCAATTGATAGTAAAAAATAATCAAAATCTATCCAGTTTTAAGCTGGTAAAGTAAATTTTATTACCAAATTTACAAAATTTAATATAAATCTAGTAACTTATTGAGTTTTGTTAAAGTTACAATTTTTTTTAAGGCATGTTGTGTAAACCTACTATCATTCTAATTTTTTCCTATGCCCTCCTCATTTCATTCTATTATCGCATACTCTCTACCTTATGATTCATGCCTATCGTTTTTTATGTAATATTTTTTTTAAATGAAAGAATTGGATGGGAAATAAAGTGAAAACTTACATTTCAAACTTGAAAAGGAGTAGTCATCCTACCTGGGATTTTAACACTTTTGTTTTTATTTTTGCTTATTATACTGGAAAAGGTGGAGTCGTCATTACACCCTAAGTTTATTAATACTATAAAAGATTTGCTTAAGAGAAAAATTTTTTAAAAGACTAACTTGTTTAAAATAAGAGAGTATTAGAGAATTAAATATCTGAAGAAAGAGATGAACTAAGATTCTATTAGTTTATTTTTTTATTTGATGTTGATCACCAGAATAGATTGTTTGTGAAAAAAATGGAAGATAGATAAATTGAAGGAATGAGAGAGACTGGAATGTTTTAACAAACAGTTATGAGACTGAAATTAATATAAAGGCTGAGGAGTGTATATAGAGACTGAAGAGATCAGATATAATTTAAAATTTAGCAAAAGGATGAAGTACTAACCTGAAGGAATATATTGAAGGGATGTTTTTGCAAAAAAAGTATTAGAGAAAGAGTGATGAGAAAGAGAGACTGAAATTATTAGATAAATTAAATAAATGAGAAAGACACTGAAGAAATGATAGAGACTTTAGGGATGAGAGGTACTTAGAAATAAACTTTGATTAAATATGAAGTAAAGATTTGAAAGATGTAGAAATAATATAAGAAATATAAAATCTCGGAAATTCCAAGTAAAACTAAAGAAACCCTATTCTAATTAATTTCTAGTTCCTTCAAAAATGCCTCCCAAAGTCTATTCCTATTAAATCTTCTCCATATGAAAATAAAAATGCGATCTTACCTTAGTAGTTCTGTTTCTATCTGTTATAATGTACTTAAGACCGTTCAAAGTACCTTCTATTTAATTAGTGCATCCACCAGTTGTATGATTCATGTAATTTTCACTATGGTTCACTGTTTCATGATTATAATACTTCTGAAGGTCGTTATATCCCTTCCAGCAATCAGTAAATATTAATGGTTCTGGAAGTACATGAGACTTCACTACTTCTGTAAGTGTGTTATTAGATCTGTTAGGGTGTTAGGGTGTTAGGGTGTTAGGGTGTTAGGGTGTTAGGGTGTTAGGGTGTTAGGGTGTTAGGGTGTTAGGGTGTTAGGGTGTTAGGGTGTTAGGGTGTTAGGGTGTTAGGGTGTTAGGGTGTTAGGGTGTTAGGGTGTTAGGG